>JAHDVE020011849.1:0-163194 GCA_022606495.2 Halesus radiatus
AAACGGCGTGATGGTTCGTTAGTTACTTAAATGGTTTGTAAAGTGTAAGAATAAATGAGTATAAGGAGAAAAAAGAAGGACGTTTTATTCATTTTTCTTTATTTATTAATATTAGTTACAAAAAAAATACACGATTTTCGATTGGCAAACTAAGCACATGCCCGTATTATGGCAGTCGGCGAATGTGAATGAATGATAAAATCGGTTAAACAATAGAAGACGTGCCGCGATCAAGTAATCACATAGCTAAGCAGGATAATTCTTCTATTGTTGCATTTCTAGTATCACGTACTTTTAGTCTTCTATTTTGTAGTAAGTATTATGTACAACACAAACATTATGTATATTACATTATTGATGTACTTTTATTTATATTACTTTTATTTATTAACTACTGTCGGATGTCGCTGCTCCACAAATCAAACAGGAGAAATCATTCTCTATTGGGCACTTTTTGTTAAATAAATTTGTACTTTTTTTTTGTAATTAGCTATTAAGATATATCTGTACTATTACATATTTTATATGTATATTAAATAAAAAATAAAAAAGTTATTCATCAATTAGTTGATGAGTATGTGTAATACGATGTACGAATGATAATGGAGCAAGAGTGTATAATAATATTAATTGTGTGAAGTAAATCTACAATGCATAATTGGCTTGATGAAAGGTTACAAAAAATATTGGTTGGATTGAAAATACGCTCAGTTTTGATATTTGTTGGCAATACACTACCAATTGGTTGTTTCATATATTTTAATTGGTTTTCTGTGAAATATATTCTAAAAGAAATATAATATAGAAATCGGAAATTAGGTAACCTAAATCCTTTTTTGTTCAGACATGAACAAATATTAAAGAGGCTATTAAGTTTGTAATAACAGTTATAAGAATCGTCGCTCACCGCTCGGGCTAAGACGGGTGGTTTAGAAAGGTAGTAAAATATTCAGTGGTCGAGAGATCAGGCTCTCGACCACGAATCCGAAGTCATACGTCATACGAAAGAATTTTTTTTTTTAAACGAAAGACAAATATTCCCAGGTTACGAATAACCTGACAATATTTGATCTCCTATTACCATCATAGTAAGCGGAAGATGTTGCTTGTGTCTTGACGGAGGACTTAGCCAGTCGAGGAATTGAACTCAAGACGCCTTTACGTTAATTTGTGTTGTTTCACAATTAAATTATTTATACTTACAGTATCGCTCTGGTGAAAAACCACCATTCACAATTGGAACGTTGCTTGAAATGGCTTAAGCCGTGTTCGGTAACCAGATCTGAATACCAAGGTATTTCCTAACCTTCCTCTTTCCCTTCTTCTTTCCCTCCCATTACCTTCAGCCTCACAAAATACCCCAAATGGGGATGCCATAGTCTTACTGGCTCCAGACGGTTGGAAGCGGTTGGGACTCTGGTATTCAGATATTTATAATTTTTTTTTTATCCATGATTTAATGACGACCGTTAAATATTTATATTTATTTAAGGCATGAAAATAAAAATAATAATTATAAGAATTGTGATATATTAATTCAAAAGAAGTATGAAAATCCGAAAATAAAATAAATTTATAAACTTAATTAAATAGGTATTTTATTGCCTCACTAAACCACCAGACCAAGTGCGAGCGGCGAGGCTTATAACTGTTAATACAAACCACTAGCCACTATACCACTTTAAGATTTGTTCACTTATGAGCAAAAAAGCGCTAAAGTTGTATGTTCTATAATTTATCAAGAATACAATTCAAATACAATTAAAAAATACAATTCATTTAACCCGAGCCCTAGCGTAGAATATTCACAACTCAATGTATAACAAATATCAAGCTGGCCGTATTACATATATTCAACCGTTTTTTGTTAAACACATTGTAAAACTAAGCAGCCTAAAAAACATCCACGTCCATGAAAATAGTATAAATATACGACATGATACTCGTACGACACAGATAAAATCAATAGTTGATTGACAAGTATGTTCCGTGAGCCAATCACTTCGACATGTTGTCACTAGTGTAAATATTTTTCATAGTTATGTACTACCTAATGATACATATAAACAAACCCAGCATTAATCCATTAAAAAAACCGATACCGACAATATTATTATATTGAATCCATTTTTTTGGTGAAATGCTTACTTATTAAAGTAAAAAATCTTTATCGTGGGGTTAAATAAAAATGTTAAGGTATTCATAGGGTTTCATTTTTCTTATAGATAAAAGAAAATGTATTATTAATATTTTCTCATTAGAAGGAACGTAGCTGTCGAAAGAAGATTTCTCAGGCTTACGTGTGGTACACCATGAAAACTGTGTTACAAACGTGAAGATCCGAAGGAATGTGAGGCTGATGTAAACATAAATATTATGAAGGGACGCGTTTTGACATGTAGAGTGGATGAACGAAGAAAGGAGCATAATTATGGTAGAAGAAATTGATACGATCAAGAGAATTAAATACTTGAGACGGGTATTGTCAAGAGACAGAATAACAGAAGAGCATGTTTGAAACGTATGTGAATAAGGCAAGGCAAGTGTGCTAAGAGAGAATTGTTTGGCTGTCCATTCTCTTTGCCTACTCTTGTGGAGAAATGGCGTGATGATTTTTTTAATTATTTTATTTAGGAGACAAACAGTCGTTTTAAGTCAGTGTTTAAACATAATAAAAATGACATATTCCAGATCAATTAAGTTCCAGTAAATGATTTATATTACCCACATAATATTACAGATAATAAAAATAGTATATACTTAAATATAAATACAGTTTTTGTATTATTAATATAAGAAATCAAAGTGAACATGGTTGTAAGAAATAACAGTTAATAGTGTATGATACCTTTTCAATTTTTAACAGCACACTTAAATACTTTTAAAAACAATTAATTAAAAATAATAAATAATAGTAGAATTTTCACAAAATTTTAAGTTAGCTTCGTTTTATACGATTTCAGGTCACAATATATATTATATAAAGATGAATGTTTCTCTGTCTGCCTGTCCACGATTTTATCGAAAATTGCTTTACCGATTTCGCTGAAAATATCACATATTGTTCTTATTAATGACTTGAAGGTTTAGAGAGTGATTTGAATAAAAGCCAATATGTAAAACTGTTGTTATAACGTTTTAAAAATAGTATGAAAAACATTGAACCCGCCATGTTGTATTGAGGTTAGCCCATAGATATACCACCCTGGTTAGCTACAGATTACATATTCAAAAGACGAAGGTTTGTTTGGGTAGAATATTCAAAATGGGAAACACAAGTAGGTACCTATCTAAGAAATTTATTATTTAGACATGATTTGAATAAAAAAAATTGGAATAAAATGTAAATTTCAAATAATTTTTTATTTATTTATTTGTTTAGAGATAGTAGTAGTCGTCAGAAGACATTACTTTCGCCGTCATATCAATTATGGCACCCAGACGACAAGCAAGTATTCACATTAACTAGTTTTATCATGTAGCAGTATATCTGTTAAGGTTGTTTTCGTGATATGTACATTGTCTTAACAACGTGTAGTGACATTATTTGATTAGTAAGAACATTTTTTAATTATGGTTTAAATTTCATGGGATCATTTTAGTTTTTAATGTTTACTTTCATAGCCTTTTAATAAGGCCTTTTTGGAAAAGTGTTTTCATTCCCTTGCAGATGAAATTTAATCTAACGGCAGGACTAATATTATATTTAGGATTAGTTGATTCCCATTAGATTTCGTTCGGCAGGCATAATGTATTCAAATTTAATTCCTCCGGTTGAACCCTTCTCAAGTTCAACATATATGCTAAGATACACATATTAATACTTCGACATGTGTGTTTTAAACATTACGTATAAATTCGACACTGTAACCAAATTTAATACGTTACAATATGTTATAACATAACATTCAGTTATCATCGACAACTTGGTATTCTAGGAAATTAATTTAAAAAAATATATTGAATACAGGTTTACAGGTAGACATAAATACAATACATATAAATATTCCTAACATGAATACAGCTTTTTATGTGTGCATTTCGTAGGACTCCGTTATTGATATTATTGATTTAAAAAAAATCTTAGTTACGAATAACATATCAATAATTGAAAATCTCCTACTACTATGGAATGGAAGAAGAGGCATGGAAGAAGAGGCCGGGGACGCCCGAGGAAGACATGGCACGATCAAGTGAATCAAATACTCGAGTCGGGCCATGTCAGAAGTCGGAATAACAGAAGAGAATGTATGAGGCGTTGTATGAATGTGAATGAAGCAAAGAAGTGTATGCCAAGATCGAGTTGTTTGGCGGTCCGTCCTCTCTGCCTACCCCTGCGGGGAAACGGCGTGATGGTTAGTTAGTTAGTTAGTTAGTCCTACTACTATCATTGTAAGCGAAATATGTTGCTTGTGTCGTGATGAAGGACTTAGCCAGCCGAGGAATTGAGCTCCCGATGCCTGGGTGGGATCTAGACGCGGTGGCAACTCAGCCCCTGACCGATCGAAATTACGTTATATTTATTGACATTAATTTTTACTATTGTCTGTTCCTCACATAGACTGTTGGAACCCGTCAGTCGTGTGGCAGCCGTCACGTCCATGTCCTTCAACGTGATCAGCAAAAGCTGCTGCACGTTTTGGAAACTAGGTACCAACCTTGTTAAAATCTTCTTCAATTTTAATATAAACCATTCGTCTTTTAAAAAAGTTTTCACGAATACAAGCATATTTTAAATAACATGTGCCGAGGAGCCTCGGAGATGGGACGTAGGAACTTTCATTAAAATTCAGCTGTATAAATTTCTTCCTATTTAACGTATACTAGGAAAGCGAGCGTCTCATGATTTTACATCCAAAGTAAGCAATAAAGGCCCTGTAATCGATGGCAGCCATTGATTAAGATATTCATAGAGTGGTTTTAAAATATTAATTTATTTTCTTAAATATTGGTGTGCAAATTTTTTTTTAAGATACAGGTACGCTAATTATATTGGTCGCGCCATATTGATAAGGGTATATATGTAGGTACTTCCTTGATCACGACGAATAGTAAATCTCAATATTAAATCCCTTACTTACCTAACGAGTCTTTGGAAATAATAAACTATTGAATTTGTAACAAGCAAGTTGCAATTAATATGTCAGAACGAGCGGATGTGATATATTGGAGTATTATACAGGAAAGATGCTGAACTGAATGAACTGTAAACGGGGTGAGTTCCTTTGCAATAGCTTTTCCAATTTGGAATTTTTTTATCTCAATTTCCACAGGCTCAAATAATATATATATATATATTGAAGATTCTGTCCATCGAGTTTAAGCAAGTGCCGAATTTGTTCCAAATAATTACCATCGATACTATTGGCATAATTTTGGAGCTGGTCCTTCGAATCAATTATTACAGGATTTATACCGGCCTCGCCCTTGTTACCTACTCTAGAATGTACTCGAACCGAAGATAGTACGCACCCGGCTCTACAACTTATCTAGCCGTGTCAACAAAACTACGATTAACCCGGACACCTTATCTTGCCGTTCCCTGATCATCCACAATGGACCCGAACGAATACCTAGTGCACACGATCCCATCAATGAAATCATCTATAAAAGAGACCACAACATCCCACAAGTGGCTTATCTCCAACCTTCAGTTAACGAGACCACTCGTGTCTTTGTTGTCAGATTCTCCATTCGAAAATTGTATTCACTTGTATTGTTTTGTATATTTTTAAATAAATATTATAATTTCTCTGACTCTTCATTTTATAAATATCAACAAAAGTTAACTCCCTCGAACGGCCGGAACAGTGGAGTCATAGATTCGCGTCAACATTTCATACTTTTCAAATATCCATTTTATTTTTTGAACTCGGCGGGAATCACAAGTGGGTAAAATTAACCATGTGGGGTAAACAATTGTTAATATTTTAGTTAGCTTGCAACATTGACTTGTGCCGTTCTAGGCACCTTTATATAGACGTTATAACGACCTGTACACCGCTCAGAAATCAGTTGGTGCCACGTGTTTGAATGTCCTGGAATTTATAATTTTTTTGTAATTATTGATGTCAATGTCAATTATTATAATTGGCATTTTTATAATGTTAACTTCTTATAAGTGTCTCATAATAACAGGATTCCTTCTAAAATACTCCAGATTTTTTTTAACGTTATTTTTGTAGATTTGAATTTTGTTAACATTTTTTTTAAATAAGTAGAAAATATAGGAATTTATTATTGTATAAAAAAATCTATTCTGCAGAAATAACATTTTTCCGGTCCTAATATTGATTCATCAATTCTGGGTAATTCTCACCCGGTAGCGACTATCCGCGTCACATAATAGGACGCGAGTAAAAAGAAAACAACGTAATGAAAAAGTAAGAAGCATTAAATGCTACATTTCTTAAACACAATAAACCTTGACGGAATATACCAAAAATTTATGAAAATTATCAATTTGCTAGCCAAATTCTTAACTGTCTTTCAACGACACACTGAATTAAAGAAATGTTTTAAAAATGTGGAAGAAGAACCAAGAGACAGAGAAGCCACAGTATCTGTCTTATTACTGTCTTCAAATAAGCAAGATTTCCCAAAAAAAAAAAAATTAACTGGGTATTTTTCAGTCATTCAAGGACTCACCATCAATTAGCCGATTAGCGTTTGTTACAATTAATACAAGTTTGTTAGGTGGTTCATAATTTTATATATCGTTGCAGTGTTCGTATTGGTAATGGAAACACTAGTATATTTGAGTGGAAATCTAGTCAGTACAGAATAAGAAATATAATACTAACGCATTTCAAGAAATAATAACATATTTTCTATATCATAAAACCGAAATTTAAAAGCAAATATCCCTGAATAATAAATAATCTTTGGTAAAAAATGTCGGCACATTAATAACCCTATATATAATACAAATAGACTAGAGAACACCTACAATACTAGTCTCAATTTTAATGAAGGATTAATGGTTCCTAAGCATACAGACAAATATGGACAAAGAATTTTAGATCACATGAATCCCCGCTGAAATAAAAAATAAAATGTTTTTTTTTTTTTACATGAATACCGCACAAGAGTCCCAACTGCTCCCAACCGTCTGGAGCCAGTGAGACTATGGCATTCCCAATTGGGGAATGTTGTGAGGCTGAAGGTATTGGGGAGGGGAAGGAGAAGGGGAAGGGGAAGGGGGAGGTGGGGATATACCTGGCTATTCAGATCTGGTCACCAAACACGGCTAAAAGCCATTTCAAGCAACGTTTCAATTCTGAATGGTGGTCTTTCACCAGGGCGATACTGAGAGTATCTTCCACTCTGGAACGTGCGCAAATATACTGTAAATTATTTTTATTTAATTAATTGCGAAACAACACAATTAATTAAATAAAATTTACTTGCGCACGCCGGGATTTGAACCCGCGACCTTCGGATTCGTAGTCGAGAGCCTTACCCCTCGACCATGGAGGCCGTCGTGAATGTCGTGAAATGTATTAAAAATAAACAATTAATCAATATATTGAAAATGGATCTAGATGAAAGAAGCCATTTTTGTATTAGATAATAAGGAAACGTTATTTTATGAACGATTTATTGTTGTCGTTTACCTTTTTTTTAAATTTTTTTTTTTATATTTTTGTCGAAATATTTATGCTTTAACTAACTAACTAACCATCACGCCGTTTCCACGCAGGGGTAGGCAGAGAGGATGGGCCGCCAAACAACTCGATATTGGCATACACTTCTTGCTTCATTCACATTTATACAACGCCTCACACATTCTCTTCTGTTATTCCGACTTCCGACATGGTCCGACTCGAGTATTTGATTCACTTGATCGTGCCATGTCTTCCTCGGGCGTCCCCGGTTTCTTCTTCCATTCACATTCGCGTCATATATTCTCCTGCCACTCCTCTCTTCCTTCATTCGCTGTACATGCCCAAACCATCTAGGCGTCCCATTCTTAATCTTGCTCACCACGATTACATCAGCCTTGCATTCCTTACGCTTAATGTTTGTTAAATAAGTTTTTATTTCAAATATATATATATTGTAACCTTAACTGTAATTTTTGAGTATTTTATGGGTACTTTTTGCATTGTGTTTTTTTTTGTAAAATGTAAAAAATAAAAAACTAAGTAATTATATGAAATTCACATAGGTGTAGTTCGATTTAAATTCATATAAGCCATGGGAGAATCTTCTTAATCCTCCCTTACTAATATTTTAACGTTTGCTCTCTCGTCTATCTTTCTTATACATTAAGTTTTACATAAAAGTTCTTCAATAACAAGTAATCTATCCATACCTACACTTTTCACACTATTTCCATTACCAAACGTTGAAGGTATATTTAAGCAAGTTTCTATTATAAAAATGAGTCAAGAGAAAAATCTTAAAGAAAATCACGAATATAAAAAAAACTTATGAGAAATGGAAACCAATTTATCATATCTAATTTTAAAACAACTCAAATGCAAAACCATTATATTTTTTATGCCATAAAACAATACAATAACCCCCTTATTTAAAGCGCTGTTAGTTAAACTCTTCTTTATAAAAGCTAACATATATGTAAATATTTTATATGAAACATTTTATAAATGTTCAATTTATTTTTAATAACTTATTGAAGTTTATAAACCTAATTGTAATATTTAATTATCGAAGAAGATAATATTAACATATCCTAAATGAGTCACGAAACCGAAAAAATAAATACAAAAATGAAAAAAAACAAATAAATCTGTAATGCTTTTACCATTATTTTTTCTCTTTAATTTTTTTTTCTCAACTTATGTACAGCACAAGATGCATGCGCCTAAATATAATAATTTTTGCCCTACATTTGAATGATGATTGTAATTTATTGTTGTATTATATTATATTGTTGAAATAAACTCCTGCTGACAAGCTACTTGCAGAGGCTTAGCGGGTATAAGTTCCCACTGTATACAATTAATATTATACAATAAAAAAAATTAAAAAAGTCTCAGATGCGAATGATACTTTTTTTCCATGTTTTTTTTCGGTTTCGTGTTTCATTCAGGATATGTTGATATTATCTTCTTCAATGAAACATTATGTACCTATCAAAGTAAAAATCGTGACCCCCTTATCAGACACAAGAATTTCTCTTTTCTGATCATTATCAAAAATACACTTAAATTAAATATTATGTAAAATGAAATTGAAATGAAACTTACAAGAAATAAAAAAAGGATATAATATGAAAAAAATAAAGAAGAGTGTCTGTTTATTTTTTATACAAAACTACAGTTTTATTCCGATTTTAATGAACTTTTGCACACTTGACCTTTGCAACAAGATGAAGGATACTGTATACATGAGATTTAAAAAAAAATCATCCACATCCTCAATTCCCACCCCTTAAAACAAACATTTTGGTATCTTTTGAACTTTGTACGCTCTATGTTAAAAATAGGAGTAAAATTACTAGGTAGGTGTAGGGGTAGGGTTAGTTAGAATATAAAGATCCTATAACCTACTAATTCACAGTAAAAAAAAACAGCCCACAACGCTAACACCTAAGGCCTTAAGTAACTTTCAAATGCTGATAAATCTTTCTATGCCTATTGGGTTATTTCTTGAGAAGGAAGGGCTTGTCTAGTGTAATTTATACCGAAAGAGCTTAGCTAAGCCAGGCTTAGCCACCAAGCGATATTGCGGTAATCTGTCGACACTTTTTCAGTGTAATGTCCCATGAAATTTCTCTCCACTGTTGCCAACTGCGAAAATTGGATAAAAAATTAGACGGGGAGTCGATTTATTAAGGCTCCTATGGCGACAGAACGGAGGCTGGATGGCCACGGCTAAACCGCTGGCAATTTGCCGTAATTAGATAATTTTCATCTGATTCAATTGCGACTAAAGGCTTTGATAATAAATACACAGATTATTCTGAATTACCGAAAAGGTTAAACTTTAATGAGGAAGTCAGATAACGGTTCGTTACTTTGGTAACTAAATCTTCCAATTATCGGATTAAGGTTAGTTGCATTACTTAACGACTAACGGTAGGTGGCAACTTTGGTTCTGACCAATTCAAAAATGATAAACTAGGTTTTTTGGCCCACTATAACTATAAAGTTGAAATATAAAATACTTTCATACTAGGCATAGGAAGTGAGTTTTAGAAAGTACATTTGATTTGAGTGATCCCTGGAAACAAAGTCCAACTCAGCGTAAACTACTCCTATCGGTCCTCTTTCCCATTTCCTTCCCTTTCCCACTTTTAAAATCAGTTTGCATTTTAATCGGTAGTTGTACCTCCTCCAGGCATTTTGTTGGTGATACGAAAGCTGATTCCCTGACAATTGGCCCCCTGACAGTTGGCCCCCCGAAAGTTGATCCCCCCCGACAGTTGATCCCTCCGAGAGTTGATGGCCTATGCTATTTTTAGGGATGTTGTGTGGAGGGTCTTTTGGAGAATGGGAAGGAGTAAATCTGGGTCTTGAAGAGACCCACGTTGTAGGTTAGATGAAACACAGGTCCGGTAGATCCTCAATACAAGAACGAATCATAGAAGCGACCCATTCTCATGTGACAAAATTCAGCCATGTACAAATTTTGGTCGCTCGTTTGGTGTGTTTTCCGACTGTGTTTGCCGAAGGGATTAATGACGCTAGTTCCTCAGAACATCTTCCATTGAAATACCAATGCAATTAAAGCATTCCCACCATCTGTGCTTCAAATATTTCAATCCGTATCTATTAACGGACTTCCCGTTTCTGCCGAGATTCAAGTTTTTATCAGATATTTTGGGGCTCCCGACCAGAGGTGGCTGCCAAATTCTATAGTGGGCGCACTTGAGGTTTGTACAAGATCAGCAGTTGTATACTATTAAAGTATCCGCGTGCCCTGTATAGGACGCCCAGTTTCTGAGAGGCTAACTTTACTCTGGCTTCAATAGAGCCCTCATACCAGAGCTGTGAACCCGAGCGTTTCTAAAATTCCAATGAAGATACCAAGGACTACTTTAATGTGTAATGGTACCTCTTCCAAACTATAAATAAAGGTCGATTCACATCTGCCAGCACCGCGCAGTGCAGACACTTACAGTGACAGGCACGACAAAATATATTATATTATATTGTAATTGTATATTGTATAAATATATAAATATATCAACAGTATATTGCTCCTGAACAAAATCTCACAGGATATCGACATATTTTGCGTCAGTGAGGAAAGATTCAAAAGGGAAATTCTATTGATTCTTGAAAGAATCTCTTCTCATTGACGCGATCTTCACCACTGCCTGAATTTATTTAAATATCTCTGAATTTATTTTATTTTTTATTTTTAGTATATTTCTTCATTGTTTTACAAATATTAAATAAGTACCTGTAATTTCTCTTACGTATTAAATATAACATGTTTGTAATTGTATTAGAAATTAAATAAAAACATTATTATTATTATTATTATTATTATTAAAATTAGTTACTTATATTATCTATGAACGCATGGTGTAATATGAATACTCCTTTCTATGCCATTCCTGCCACCGCACGTGTCTGTACTGCACGGTGCCGGTAGATGTGAATAGACCCAAGCACCGCAGCACTTGCACGCGAATTATTTAGATGGAAGGTAGTTGCAACTGTTTTTGTTGTATTTGCTTTTAATTTTCAGTTGGAAAAGTATTATTTTTTCCTATTAAAAACCATTAACAACGTTAAAATAAATATGAAAATTACTTCCATTAAAGTTTTGTTTTGTTTACCAGCGACAGCTAAGCCTCTGACTAACAAGACTGCTTGTGTCGCTATAGCGAGGCATGTTCGCTATATCGGGGGCTGTCAGACGGCAGGCTACCTCGTTAGCACAAATCCCGCTGCCACACAGACATCCCCCGGCACAATCTGCAACCCGGATTACTCACGTTGTATACCGACTGTCACGTGTCATACCTAGTTCTACAATATCGTAATAAAACCACCTCAAGCCAGGCCAGGACGCTAAATCAAATCGGCCTCTTACGTCGGGGAATTTACTTGGATGTAAGGCTTAGTACGGTGATCGGTTGCAATAAATCGGTAATTACTAATAACAAGATGACTAATTTCATAAGGAATTTTCCGTTTTTTTATCTTGATGGAGGACTATAGCCAGCCGAGGTATGGAACTTACGACAACTAGTTTCTTGACTAACGACCGCTTTTACCAAGGAATACTAAGATAACTACATTACGTTTACTAATATTTTTTTAAATTATTATGTTGAAATGCCGGCCCTTAGAGGATTAAGGCGCACAACATGGATATCACTTCTACATACATAAATACACACTACATCATACTGTAACGCTGCCCTAAACTTTGGCTAAAGAAGGAGGAAGCGCAACACGGCATAATATCCCAAAATTATACAAAAGAAGTGTTATCAGTTTTATACTCCTCAAGATTGCTGAAACGGCAATCGACCGGCTGCCGTACCAATTAATTATACCTAGCTTAATCCTAAAAAAATACAAAATTAGTGTATGGCATATTTCATTATGTGACGATGTTTCCAAAATATTAATATCATACTTACTTTTTTCAATATTACCTTTCACATACAAATTATGAACCAAACTCGCCAATTCTTTGTCTACTGCAAACGAATATACAAATGATATTGGACATTCTTAATATGAAAATTTAATGTTTAAAAATTAAAATTAACAATTGTTTCATTTCAAAATATTATTTTTAACATCGTTGGTCCATTTTTTTGTTCAATCTAATTTGTAAACCATTGTAATTATTCCCAGTGTAACTAATTGTTATTTTATGTAATCATTGTATCACTACTAACACTATGCAAGTAAATATTTGTTTGCATCCAGTTTTTATAACAATTGTTTGAAAAATGTAACCACTTACACAATGCATTGGCATATGAAATTATATATAATTAAATAAACTTGAAGATAATATGCATTAACAACTCTCAAAATGAAATATGAAACCGAAAAGACACAGAAAATAAAAAAAAAGGTGACGGTAGCAGCTGGAACTCGAACCCAGGACTTCATGGTCTGTCCGGGACCTTGCGCTCTAATCCAGTGAGCTACAGCTACCTCAATTGGTATCGGTATCATGCTTTCATTTCTAAGAACTGCCAATATCGTCTTCAGTTAATTCCCATATATTTACGGTTGTTACCTTTTATCATGAGTGCAAGATTCTATCGAATTTATTTTGTGATTTTTTAGATAGTGTCCTGTATGTAATTTTTATTTATATACGACATCTGTTCACTTTTTCTGCAAGTTTACGATTAACATTATTTTTTGAAATAACTTATTAAAGCTTTAAAACCTCACCGTAATTTATAAAGTTACAAGACAGTTAGCCCCCTACAGTTGCCCCCCGAGAGTTGACCCTTCCGACAGTTGATCCCTCGGACAGCTGATCCCCCCGACAGTTGATCCCCTAAATGATTATTTCTGCTGTTTCATTTGTCATTTGTAAAGTGAGTATGCAGAGAGGATAAGCGGCCGTATAACAATAGTCGATATACTTATATCTGCACTAAAACAAACATTTTTCATATTTTTGTAAAAATAATATTAGCGGAACCAACATTGGTTAATGCAACCAACTAATCACTCAATACGTCAAAATATGTACACAACTGTATTTTAACCCGATTTTTTTTTATTATTATGAACTTCCAGTAATTAGTATAAACTGTGATTGCCCCAGTAATTGGCAAATTCCTTATCCAAGGACATTTGTGTTTTGCCAACTTCTAAGAAGCACGGTACCTACCTAACTGTAATTTGTATTTTGCCGCATTGCAACATTCGATACAACGAAGAAAGGAAATAAATTGAGTTTACAAGCATCTTATTATTGAGCAGGTTGTTAAATGGGAACAAGTGCGCCAATTTTATGCGTAGTATTGCTGAGTTTTTCCATGTAGTATTTCTAGATTAATGACATTTTCTGAACAAATACGATACAATAAATTGGTATTGAAAAGGCACAAAGAAATGATCAAATTTGGCAACATTTTACCGGAAATGTTTTTGGTCGCTTTAACGAGAGTTTCTGTTATATTCTGTTATGCCATTTTAGTGATACATTTTTTTGCCCGGGAAGAAAACTGTTATAATTGTGGTACTTCATTAGCTATAAAAAAACACCGTATGTTTTTTGACTGCCTATAGTAAGGATATAGAAAATCTGTTTTCTCAAACTTTTTTTTTTTCATCATTGTCAGTTTATCTGATTAAAGCAAATATTTGACGTAAACTTCCCGAAGTAAAATACTCCTATAAAATGATTATAAAAATAATACGACAACTGCAAAATATTATAAGCGAGAAATATGTTACTGTTTTGAATATTCTTTTATAATTCTAAGAATTAACTTCAATTAAAAGGGAGCTCACGAAATTAATAAAAATATTTACGGATATTGCGGGTTGTGAGAAGGTTGAATTTGGTGGTACAGACTAGAGGTGGGCGTTTCAGTTTCATTTTCAAAATAACCGAAACCGTTTCGGTTTCTCAAAATAAACGGTTTCTAGAAACCGTTTAAAAATAACGTTTTTTTTTCATATACATAAATATAAAATAAATAAAAGTTATCGTCTGTTATAATTGCGTTGAATGATAAAAAGTAATATATGTAGGTTGTTTAGGTACTATAAATCATAGGCTTCATGGCTTCCTATTAAAAATATATATATGAACTTACCAAAATGTGAGGACGGGGTTGGGGTCAACTTTAGCGATAATTTAAAATAAATTCAATCACAAATAAGGCCACAAAAGTAAGCACACACTCTGATAATATTATATACTTCAATTATAATAACGGCCAACTGAGATTCAATATTAGTACTACAGCATTCATTTATATTATTATTACATCACTTTATTTTTGGGTTAAATATTTTAAGTTAACTATTTTTCTGAGTTTTAAAAGATTCAAAATTTATTAATATTAAAGAACATCAGTTGCTCGACTTTTTTAGATTTTTATCTTGTTCTTCTGTCACTTAAAATTAATCCTGTCTTTGAAAACATTCGCTCACAGGGAACTGACGTCGCCAAGAAGTTGCATTTGTTGCGGAATATTTTGGATAGATTGGGGTACACATATTGATTTTGTCTCCTCCATTCTAATGGGTTATTTTGTCGTGGCAATAAGGGCTCTTCCAAAAACATTATCACTTTTCGTGATGCTCTGGAATACGAGGAACTGGCGATGCTATGGTGTTCACAATCGGTATCAAAGTCAAATAGAATTGATAGTTCGCGACGTTTTGTGGGGGTAATATTAACACATTGTGGTATTATCTTAACTTCTCCCGCTTCTGCATCTAAGAGTTCAACGACTAAATCGATAGCTTTCATCTTAGCATTCTCAGCCGCTGACGTTATTTTAAATGCACGCGCTTTGAATCTCGGATCCAATAATGTGCACAATGCTAATATTAATTTTGCCACGACTTGTTTTGCTTGTGCACCTAAAATTTCTTTTGATAAAATTTCACAAACTTTCAATAGGCCCGATGTTAAAACAATAACAAGACTGCCAGTCATGTATTTTTCCCCGCTGATGTTTTTCGTAACCTGGTCAAACGGTTCCAAAATCTCGATTAATTGCTTGCACAGTTTCCAATCTTCAGGTGCAAGACACGGTAGATTTTTGTTAATTACGGCTATCGTACATTGTACAGGTTCTTGAAGCTCCGATAAGCGTTTTAACATATAATATGTTGAATTCCATCGTGTCGGAACTTCTTGCAGTAACTTCTTTGGTTGTACAACTCCCGAATTTAATTGATATTTTAATAATTTTTCAGTAGACAGGTTACTTTTTTTGAAATGTCTAACGATTGTTTTAAATTTATTGATTGTATCTGAAACAATTTTTAAGGCATCTTGAACAATTAAGTTAATTTTATGTGCATAACAGCCAAAGTGTTTCCACTTGAGAATGTCATTTATAGCACCCTTGATGTTAGATGCATTATCGGACACAACAACTAGCACCTTTCCACCTAACTACCACTTTTCCACGATCCTTTTTAATTATTTAGCCAACTCTACACTTGTGTGGGGCCCGCTAAAAGAGGCACAACCCAGTAAAACGGTTTGAAGTTCAAAATTGTTCGTAAAAAAGTGTACCGTTATGGCCATGTAACTCTAGGTCGTGGAAGAAGACCAAAGATCTGTAGTTAAACAAACACTCGTTGCCTCAGTTTTTAACAAGTCTACAAATTTAATAACACATTTATCGTAATGCAATGACAACAAATTATTTGACACGTATTTTCTGCTGGGTTAAGTGTATGATGGAATTACACCAGCCATCAATTTTACGAAACCACTATCTTCAACCATGCTGAAGGGTTGAAGGTCTTCTATAAAGAGGCCCATAACCAAATCGTCAATTTGTTTTTTCTCCTGCGAACTAATGTTTTTTGGAATAAAAGACATAATATTTTGCTGTGTCTTTTTTCCAAGAGAAAAACCTGAAGTGCTGGCTATGATCTGTGTTTTTTCAACTGGCTGAGCTGATAATTCAGAAGCACTCACAATCACACTTGTTCGATCACTTTCGGTTATAGTTTGACTAGCCACTCTAGCCAGCGGAAGAATCACATTTTGCCGACGGGAGATTTCCGAATTGAACAAAGTTAAATGTACTAGGGGATGTTTTCTCGTTAGGTGCATTTTCAAATTAGACACAGTAGATTTAAATGAAATGCGCGTCTTACATATATTACACGAGGCCAAATCATCCCCAACAGTATCGAAATGTGTCCATAGAACACTAACCTTTCTGCGTTTATGCGACGACATCATAGAAGTGGGTAAAATAGTATTGATATAATAATAACAAAAAATTATAAAACTGAACGAGGAACGACGCTTGTCAATGTTCGCGTTAAGACAATTTTTCGCATACTAAACTGACAAAATGCTCAAATATTAAATCTCCCCAAATAATACACTTTATGACTGCATGTATGGATTGAAAAAGGAATCTTCCAGAATGATCTAAAAATCGAAACAATAATAAGCACTTGCGTATTCCGATATCACCTAAAATGTGGCACTGAACAATCGAAGATTTTTATTTTCCCGGTGCCATATTTGATATTACCAAAATGCTTGGGCCCTTTTTGGAAAGATAATATTGATTATCTGCGACATTTTATTATTATTACTTACTTGAGACAAGCCATAAACAGATCTGTTGGCTTTTTTGTAAACATTCGGGTTTGAATTACCTCGCCAGATTAAGTAAAGGCGAATAGTAAAAATTAGAACGTTTTGTTTAATGAGCCACAATTCACTACGATAAATAGTTTAACCTTTTTTCTACGTTACTAACATTAGCTGGTGGTGGTTCATTATATTGTATTTCATGAACACTTTCTTTGTACTTCAGAGATGGATTGCACTCGATGAAGTACGCACCCACGAAAGGAAAAGAGATCGCATCAAAAGGAACCGTGTTTGCTTGAGAATATATATTTTTTTATCACTAGTAGGTCTGCCGTTTCTGTACATTACAATCATTACACTATTTTTTTCTTCTAGTCTAAAAATCACTTTACATTCTTCTTTCAAGTCGAGATACCCCGGCTGATATTATACGCGAATATACGGCATTTATTACTACGCTAACTAATTAACCATCATGATTTTGCTCAGCAGGGATAGGCAGAGAGGATAGATCGTCACACAACTCTGTCTCGGTATAGACTCCTTGCTTCATTCACATTCATATGTCGTACTATAACCTACTCCAGTATGTATTTGATTCACTTGATTATGTCATATATTCTTCGGGTGTCCCCGACTTCTTATACCATTATCTTCCACGCCATATAATCTATTTATACCTCTCTTCGGTCATCCGCTCAACGTGCCCAAAACATCTAAGAGTCCTTTCTTAATCTTAACAATTACGGAGAAAATAGTTATCATTCCCATAATTTAAATTTATAACCATGAAAGATAAAAATAATACCATGGTTGTAGGACAAATTAATTTTGCTAGATTCGTACTTATCTGCAGTTCCGAAATACTAAAACAACAAAAAAAACAGCTAAAATCCTTATAAAATTATTTTTAGAAGTTGATGTCCACGAAAAATTAAGGTAAAAAGTAGATCCCAAACTCGAAAACGTTGGAAACCATTCTGTCGTGATTATTAAACTACAACATTTCGCGGTGAACGATGCGGCGAAAGCGTTTGTTTGCAACGGGTCACGGCAAATATCGCATGGCGTTGCAGTCGGGCGTTTAATTTTTTCGAAGCCGTTTTTCGAAGCCGTTTTTCGAAGCCGTTTTTCGAATAAGCGTTTCACGAGAAAGCGTTTTACAAGAAAGCGTTATGTGTAACGGGTTACGGCATTTCGCGTTTAGCGTTGCGGGCGGGCGTTGCGGGAGGGCGTTACATTTTTTAAAGCGTTTTCACGCAACGGTCAGAAACGGCGTGTCGGGAAAAAGCGTTTCGCGCGAAAGCGTTCGTTTTGAACGGTTTACGACGGTTACGAGTTTAGTAAATGTTGCGGGGAGCTGTTTTAAATGTTTCTTGCGTAATTCCCAAGCGAATTATCCTCTACTGGAATCATTTCGCGCGGGTTTATTGCAGACGTAGTTACAGATTTTTTTAAACGGTTTTTCTAAAATCCTCGAAACGGTTGCAACCGTTTCCTAACTTAAACGCTTTCATAAAAACGGTTTTACGTTTTTTTACTCACCTCTAATATATACCCAACTAAAAACCAGTGGCCGGTTATTTTTAAGGATAAGACATTGTCCTTATCCTTACGCCTAAAGTATTTTTGTACAACTGCGCATGACATTCTTTAAAAATATCGATATTTGCCTAGTTTTAACAAAAGTAAACTCGAAATTATCGTAGTTATTGACTTTAAACGGTATTAGTATGTTATTTGTCGCATAATAATGCTATTAAATTAACCGAATTAAGAAAAATGCGATATTTGTAAAGTACCTATGCCAAAAACATGAAATGTAGGATAAAAGTGTTTAAAATTCTAATCTTACTAACCATACAAGCAAAGTAAGTTGTAATTTTAATTTTCTTCGATAGATGTGTTTGTTATTTTGTGACAAATTATTAATAAAATTAATAAGAAGTACTTCGTTGGAAAGACTTCAAGAAATTTTAATACTAAAGTTAAGGAGTGCTTAAGGTGATTAAGTAATAATTATTATTCTGAAATTTCCAACCATATTTTGGGAACAAATCATTTTTGGCATAAATAAAAGTATTTTTTTTTACATACGAATAAAACTGGTTTACAATTGGATAAAATTGTAATTTTCGAAAATTGGAAAAAATGTTAAATGGTTATCTCTTAAATTCATTTTTAATTTATTAACTATGTTTAGAATATTATAAAAAAAAATTAACTGCAATAACCATTATTTTTATATTTTTTATGCCTTGTGATTTCCTTGATTTTTTTAAACATTAATAGTAAAAAAAAAATTTTAAATTTCAGATTCATATTTATAATTTAATATTTTATAATAGTTTTTCATTTTCTCAAATATTTTTTAATTTTCCAATTAATTACCTACTTTCATCACTTATTGTTAATTTTTGTTTATGTTTGTAATTTGCCTATTCTTACATAATTATTTTATTTGTCTATACTTGTCATTATTTTTAATTATACTATGTATTCTGATAAGGGAAGCTTTTCTTATAAAATATTTAAATATTTATACATTAAAAACAATGACAAACTTCTTATTAAGTATATAAATAATAAAAACAAACGAATTAAACAAAACCCAAATTATGTTTATTCCAGATCTAGAGGAGGCTGCTACTATCCCATGCGTTCCATATAATATGATATGTAGGAATATAAAAAGTATCAGAATATAAAAATATTTTAAGGGAAATAAATATACAAAAATATAATATGAAAATAAATAATAAAATATTTCCATATCTTAAACATCAGGAATTGGCTCCATCGCTTGTAAATGGGACCCTGCCCGAAGTCCAATACTGCCATCACAAGGGAGTTTTCGCTCTTTGCTAGTCGCGATCTGTACTTGGGGATACGTTTTTTTGATTAGTGCTCGGAATCCGGGAATGTGCCCTTTTGCAAACATTGCAGTGGCACAACAGTGCCAAGACAGCCCGAAAAGTTTTCGGTACGAGTTGTTATATTGCACTTTCATTCCCCTTAAAGTTTTTTTTTATTGAAATTGGTCCACAACTCCGAGGTATATAGACTGGTGTAGTACGCATTGAAAATTTGTCTTTTTACTTCTGCGCCACACTTAATGAATATTCGAGAAATTATGTTTGCTCTAATGCAATCTCTGTCGCTCAATATCTGTATCATCTTCTCCGCTGTAATGATGTGTCCCAAGTACTTGACCTCGGAGTTTCAAATATTTTTGTTTCGTTTAGGCTGATTGGTAATATTTTTGAGGGACTTGAATCCACCTTGAAAGCTATCAGCCCAGATTTACTTGGTTTATAGACCATACTGTAATCAGCGGCACATTTTTCACATATAGTTTCCTCGTGGATTTGATGCTTGGCGATAGAATGACCATATCATCTGCGTACGTAATATTATTGATGTATTTCCTATATGACATCCTACATTTGTTGAGGTGTGTTTATCACTTAAATTGTTCATATAAACGTTAAATAGGATCGGTAAAAAAACTCCCCCCTTGGCTGACGCCACATCCCATGTTCACTGGTTTGAACATCTTATTTTTCTCGATCACTCTCTTTTCTTGCCGATGATTCCAGACTGGCAGAATGTTAGTGATTGAGGCCGGCACTTTCCTTTATTTTAGTATTTTCCAAAGCAGCGCAAGCTACCCCAGGTCAAAAACTTTACTCAGATCTAGAAAACGAGCACACACAGTTGTCTTCTTAGTCTTGTATATTCTATAGATTATTTCACGCTGAGTATTGGCCATTATGTCTGTTGAAAATTTAGGTTTAAAACCTAGTTGATTATCTACCGTAAATAATTTGTCTTCAATATGTATTTAAAGGCTTTTACATAAAGGTGATACATTAAAATATAAATATATAGTCCATATAAAAGAACATCTGTTTAATATATGAAAAACATAATAATGAAGGTACATGTTACATAAAGTAGGTATAAAATGCACGTAGATATAATTAAAAAGTGGGTTGGAAATAGGCATATGTGTTACAACTGAATTTACAAGTAGTCATATTAGCATGAATAAAACGAAATTCAATAGGAATTAATACTGATGTAACAGTAAAATAATAGATTAGGTTTATAGTAAAAGATCATTAATTTCAACTTTGTATTTCAGTAATCCCGATTTAAAAATATCCACAAAACAATATTTATTACCAAGGCTATGAAGTATCTGTAAGGGCGAGTTAGAGGCAAAGTTGGTATGAAATGGTTCTTCGCGAAATGGAACTATACTACCCTTGTATTTCTACTAGATACTGCGAACATTATCATTTCTAACAGGTCGGAGTTATAATTTATAATTTTTTTGGTGAAATTTAAAAAAAAAAAAAAAAATCTGAGGGCATACCTATTTTATGGTTGATGAACCCCAGAAATGCATGTTGTACTCTCTCAATTTTATCTACATTTATGGATTTTATAATATGGACCACAAAGCCACAAAGTGTAGAAATAAATTCTAAGTGCCTTTTAACCAGTGTGGTAAAGATAATTTTTTTCAGAAATATTGATTTGAATTCTCTAAAACTCAACATCTTCATAGATTTGTTTTGTGATTTCATCAATGTGAGGAACAAAGTATGTAGGTAGCAGTGGCGTGCAGTCCATAAAGCTGTGCCCACCCTAAGAAAAAAAAAACATTAAAAGATATTTGAGTACGACACATTTCTGATTAAAACGTATTTTTTTCGTGAATTTTGTAAGAAACTTGTAGGTAATGTGATATATTCAGTTAACCACAACAATCGGCGGAAGATGATAATAAAATGACTATTTAAAAAAAAAATCAATGCATGAATCATACTCAAAGTTGAAAACTACATACAGCCTATCCTTTAGTCATAGAACAATGTACGCCACTGCGTGGCTGAAAAACTGTGCCCACACTAAATAAAACCACCAACATAGTTACTTCAAACGATTGGTATTCACTTTGTGGCGTCATTATTAATAAATGAAATTTTAAAATACACTTAGCATATAAACTAATTTGTAACGATTGCAACGATTTTTACATAGGAAAGACTTCTAGACATTACAGTATTAGAGTATTAAAGAACACCTAAGGAGTTTAAATAATATCATTCATTTGATATAAATAAAGGTTTAATAATTTTACATACAAATAAAACCGGTTTATAATTAGATAAATTTGAGATTTAAAAAATCAGAAAAAGCGTTAATAGTGAATTAAATTCAATAAACAATAAAATGTTCTTTAAAAATAGCTATTCCTTGAATTTATTTTCATATTAATAATAATATTAAACATAATTTATTTTTAAATTTCCAATATAAATGAATTACTTATTCACTTTAATCAATTTTTGTTTATTCTAATAATTTATCTATTCTTACATTATCGTGTTATGTCTCATTTTTATCATTTGTCTGTACTTGAAATTATTTTTTAGTATTAATATATTCCTGACGATGAATGCGTCGCTTTTGAAAAATGCAGATATCAATGTTTATTTATAAAGTGGTGAATAAATACTAAATATATTTTTAAATTAATTTAAAAACAAATAACAATTTAAAAAATACAAGATAATAGAATTTTTAACAAATACGAACTTTCTGGTACCCTGTTCTATCGGAGGTTGGCTATCATTAAGACAACCTTCATCCCGATGACTGCAATCCAGAACAACTTAGCGAAATTGGATTCGTATAATCAAGTTATTTTCAAAACCAAGAAGCGCAGCGCGGTTTAATTCGACTACATCTTTCATTATTCTTCCCAGGAATTATTATCATTGGGAGATATTGATTTTCTGTATGTGACGAAGGTACGGTTTCTTTTTTTCTAGCTCTGTTACTGATTCTAGCAGAAAAAAATGTTGACATGTTATTATTTCCTCGTTTAGCGAGTTTGCATTACCTCGTTACCGTTGTGACAATACCATAATATACGTCATAACTGCGCCCCTTAAATAATACAACGTAAAGTAGGTTTGATGTCTTTATTCACAGGTGACTTGCGCTGGACTTTATATTAGGGTCGAGTCAGATTAATTTATGTCTTTTTTAGTACCGGTGGTATATTTATAATAAATTATACGGGCTATTAAGGAAAACGATGGACAACAAAAATACGGACACTTTGTAATACAGTTACAACGCTTAATGGATACATTTTTTGTGATCAAATATACTAATGGTTCCTTTTTATGGTGAGGTGTGATTACTGGGGAATTTAATGTGTTTATTAAAGTTCATAAGAGCCGAGATAAGCATTAATGTTATGGAAATAATAAATTTAATACCAAATGCGGGCAATTTTCTACGGACTATGATTACGTGACAGGTGAAATATGGAGCTTAACGAAATGGAAGGGGCAGGGTTAGATAAATAAAATGTGATTTGAAAAGAAAAAATAGAGTTTTGTAAAGAAAAAACAACATTGATTAAAATAAACGAGCTTCGGGAAGAGATTTAAAATGCATCGCAACAATCTTTGTAATAATATTGTCCGCTAGGTAGTGACCGACCGAAGTTTCGGGGAATAAAAGAGTTTCTACTGCGGTTTCGGTTTCGGTAAAAAAAATTGACAAAACGTCGGCTCAGCCGAAACAGCTTTGTTTTTGTAATTCCTTTAAATTTAAAGTACCTTGTAGCGTACATTGGAGAACTGTTACATAACAACAAATCAAAAAGCGCTGATAGCAAACCAATTTAGTCATTAAATTGATGTATTTTATATCATTGAGAATTTTATATTTAACACTAGTTTTAATGAACTCTTACAAGTTTAACAATGAAAGTGCACGATTTCGGGATATAGAGTGTTACGTAACCTCAGTAGATTCCTAAAAGGGGTACTTGCCTCTTGTAAAAGGACACGAGCGCCAGAAGCGGCCGCAATCAAGACCTCGTATAAAGAAACATCCGCGCTCTGCTCAACAACACCATTCATTCACCGCTCGTACCCGGCATTGGAAACACGGATTCACCGCTTGGAACCGGCCTTGGCAACACACTCACTCGCCTGCTCTGAAGATGGCCTTCCCGCCCGCCGCCATCTACGTCTCGCAGAGAAGCACGCGAGCAACTATCTAAGATGGCTGATAATTGCTTCAACGGAAACCCCAATTGCCAACAACCTAAACTGTGAGCTGTCTTTACATTTTCCCCTCTGTTGGTGTTGTAATTTATTCAAGTCCCAGTTTACATGCCCGTTTTAGAGAATATCAGAGAGAATTTGCCCGTAACATTCTTTTGAGGTTAGGTTAGCCTACTGTTCACCATAACTACATTCACCATGTCTGTACCTTCCTCTGAATTAAACCACTGAGTCTGAAAGCATACGGTAGTTTCATTTGACAAAGTATTCGAGTCTGGTTCCCAATTATAAAACTGCCTGTCGGCCTACGACCCTGCAGAAGAGCTCCTTGGCCTGCCGAAACTGAGCTAGTCAAAGGTCCAGAGCCGAGCTCCCTGGAGGAACACCCCTCACCGGGTAAGTCTGTACAAATGCTCTGTCTCCCGTAACTGCACTTTCCCAACCTTCCTCCCCCCCTTCTCCCGCGTTCCTACTCCCAGTCTATCCGTATTGTTAACAAGAGTATTTTTTAAACTTATTTAAATAAGTGTAGCTTTCGGTTTCGGTTTCCGCAAAAGTAGTTTCTGTCGGTCCCCTGGGTACTTCATTCCATATATGCATGTATGTTGATTGTGTACTTTAACTTTTTTTTTTGTACGTTCGAGAATTCGAAGAGAATATTTGTGATAAAACATCTTTCTAATAGATTACAGATATTCTTGTTTATTAAAAAAAAAATGATTACAGTAAGAATATAATTTATCAAAGTAAGCAATCACTTTGTGGTTTGAAATTATAATTTAAGTAAAAAAAAATCTTTGTTTTAAGCTACATTATTATATTTCTACCTTCTTCGGTCCTGAAGAAGGTTGAGTTTAACCGAAACTGGTCGACAATGTATAAATATAATGAAGCGGTTTAATTTTTTTTTTCATGTATACTAAAAACATATGATAATAAGAGAATGCCGAAGTCCCCAATAATGGAACAGGTCAGTTGAAAACAGACTTCTGACAGATTCTTAAAAAGTGAGAATAGATGACGCTTATTTCCCATTTTAATCTATGATAAAAACGCTTAAAATGCTTAAAACAAGGTTTTTTTTAAATTTGCTTTTGTCAGTATCAAAAATCAAGTTTTAATCATTTTTCCTTGGTGCAAAATTCACCATAAAAACAGAGAAGATACTAACTAACTAACTAACTAACTAACCATCACGCCGTTTCCCCGCAGGGGTAGGCAGAGAGGACGGACCGCCAAACAACTCGATCTTGGCATACACTTCTTGCTTCATTCACATTCATACATCGTCTCATACATTCTCTTCTATTATTCCGACTTCTGACATGGCCCGACTCAAGTATTTGATTCACTTGATCATGCCATGTCTTCCTCGGACGTCCTCGGCTTCTTCTTCCATTCACATTCGCGTCATACATTTTTCTTACACTCCTTTCTTCGTTCATTCGCTCCACATGCCCAAACCATCTAAGCGTCCCTTTCTTAATCTTACTCATTACGCTTACATCAGCCTTGCATTCTTTACGAATTTCAATATTTTTCACACGATCATACATGGTTTTACCACACATTCGCCTCAGAGATCTCATTTCTACGGCATTCAGTTTACTTTCATCCTTCTTCTGCCATTTCCATGCCTCACTGCCATACATCAGGGTTGGTATCAGCACTCCATTGTGGACTGCTAGCTTCGCTTCTTTGGACAACTTTTTGTTAGCGCCAACCGCGTTCAGTCCTCCATTAATGGACTTTTCCTGCATTCACCCTTCTTTCAATATCCCTATCAGTCTTTCCATCTCTCGTAAACATACTTCCCAAATATACATCGACCTGCTCCAAGTATTCGTCATTCATAACTATATTGCACACTGTTTTCGCAATCTCTCTTTCAAACACCATGACTTTAGACTTACTTACATTCATCATTAGCTCGTTCTTCATGCATACTTCATTCATCCTAGATACAAGGGACTGTAAGTCTTCCATACTGTTAGCAATCAGCACCGCATCATCCGCATAGAACAGGCAACATACTTTCAGATTACTCATTTCCGCGCCCAAGCCCACCTCTTTCAACTCTTGCATACAATTATCCATGTATAGATTAAATAACCACGGTGACATTACGCAGCCTTGCTTAACACCTTTTGTGATGTCAAACCACTCCGTAAAATCACCGTTTACCCTAACACATGCAACGTTTTCCTCGTACAGAAACGCGATTGCCTGTATGAGATTCGTATTCACTTCATACTTGTTCCATGTTCCAATTATGGAACAGAGAAGATAAACTGCTAAATCTGATTTATAAGGATAGTTTTGAAAACTTTAGGGCATACCTGTATCGTCACCCGAATATTAATTAAAGTAAGACATGATTTTAAACTAAACATAAGGATTTTTTAAGTGTGGATGCAAGGTACATGCTGAACTATCTATGCCGTATTTCGAAGAAATTAGACCGGTAGATTTGAATTTTTGAATTATGAATTTAGAATTTACCGTGAGTACCTGGTCAAGTATAATTATTCTTATTATTTTTTAATCAATAATGACGTTCACACTTAAATACCTGTATATTTTTTCAAAAGCTGGTTTTCATAGTTAAAACAATTTTCAAAGCTTTAATTTTCAAAGCCCGCCAAAATGCTCCAAATCTATGGCCGATAGGCTTTGATCAGGTTTGAGGTTAGAATGTCAAATGTCAAAACAAGGATGAGCTTTACGGTACATAATTTTATAGTCTTTCATATAAACCATAATAATAAATGAAATGTATGTAAACCATAATTAAACATAAGTAATAAAATTATGTACCTTTTTATATACTTTAACTCAAAGAATAATAACAATATTGAGAACCAACATAACACTATCGTAATATCCGTATTGATAATGGTTTGTTCATGGATACTCTGATTTCTTTCATTAATGATAGGTTTTTTTATATTGAACAATTAGAGAGCCAAAAGTTTCCCAAATTAAGTTTAAATTTCGCCAAATCTAAAACAATACACATTTAAAATACAAAACAAAATCGAAAAATAAAAACGTCCATACTAATCCAAAAATAGAATGCGCACGTAACGTTAGATGTTCCGAATGCAATGGTACTAACGTAACAAGGTGTTTTGATGAGATGATTTTATATTCAATTTTAAATAAAGCTTTATGAATTCTACGTATAATTATATTTCACACTAGTTATATATTCAGAATCGGCATTTTCTGATCTACATGAATATATATTTTTAAAGCCATAATATTTTTCACCGTAGTGCCTTATTCCCAAAACCTTGCTACCTTCTAAACTGACACATTAAAGGCAGATTCGTTTGTCCAAAGCAAAGGTGTATCGGATAGAAGTGATATTTGTAATTAGTATTTATTGACCGCTACCAAAAATGCCCTCAGTCTATTGACTAAGGGATATTAGATAAATCTTATCCTTTGTATTGCCTACAGGGGACAGAATGGTAATATACTAGTGGCCGTGTTTTCAACTCAAGTTCTTTATTATTTCACACAAAATTTAAATTTTAAAGAAAATTAATCAGCAAAGTTTAACAACTCAAATAATGTGTCAATTTATTGATATCATTTAATCCTGCCTCTCTTTATTGCAGAGGTCAAAGTTATGGCGGCATTAAAAAAAACACACACATTTTCGAATTTCTGTTTCACGACATTCAATATTATTCTATTATTTTCATTATAAGCCACTATTACATCTCATTTTAAAGAGATTCCTGCTTGTGAAATGGTTTACTGTATAGTGGGATAACTGCGGAGTATGATGGGACTGCGGGTGTTTTATTTAGCGTGTATGTTATCATTACTTATTAAATGTTCATTTACTTTAGTAATCAAACGTCTGTTGTTACTTTTTACATTAACTCCACACAGGAGGACCTGGAAAAATAATTTTCCTTAGGGCTAATGTTATCTTTGGGGATGCTGTGTAGAGGATCATTTAGAAGGAGAGAAAGTTCTGGAAAGGAAAAAGTTGGTAGAAATCCGAGTCAAGACGATGAATCGAGAGAGTCCGGCTGGAGAGGTCAGACGATCTCTCTCAACCGGCCTCTCCCGATCCGGGCCACCACGCAGCTGGTGGGCAGACGCATCCGCCGCCAAGACCTGGATAAACCTCACTCACTGAACCCAGGCACCCCTGCTAAGTCACCTAAGCGAACCACTTGAGGCGACCTATGGCAGAGGTGTTGGTTATCCAATAAACGGTTTGTTGTTCTTTGCTCATTAAACAAAGCAGATTCCAATAAATGGACACTCACAATATAATAGTTTGAGTTATGTCAACGTTATTTGATAAACCATCCAATCCGTAAATATTTTAGATGGAGGTGATATAACCGCGTCGCCCCGGCAGTCTATTACCAATAAAGTTAAGATAATAATGTTATTATGGCTCCAGCCAGAACAGCCCCTACAGCCCGGGGCAGGGGCGCCACAACCTTCACAGTAGGTGTTATAGTATGTGCTACAGGTACATATCCACCATACACCTAATACTAGACTAACTAGACCTCGGGGGTAGGTACCGCGGCTGCATGGTGAGGGGCCCCCTGGCCGCTGCTCGGACCACCCCCCGGAAATGTGGACATTATGCATTTTAATGTAAACCTAACATGTGAGGATGAACGAATCGGGGTGTTTATTTAATGGTTTTTTGGTGTTAAGGGATAGGTTCATTTTTAAAATAATACTTTTTATACTTTATTTAAGAGATATCTTGGTTTAAAAATTATTTTACTCTATTAAAAACTAATAGGTAGATTACTAAACAGAAAATCGTTGCATACTGTGATGTCTACGAAGAGGTACTGCGGCGTTTCGTCATTGGCATCTGGGTTTGTGTGGTGAGGAATCACATTTGCATGTTGGTAGGTTGGGTATAATTATCACTGTCGCAATATTAAAATTTCTGAAACTGAGATATGAAGAAGAACGAGACAACCAGTCATTCACAAGTCATGCGTCTCTTTATTACTCGATTGTCCATTTCATACACTTGGACATACGTTCACCACATTTATGTGAATGCATGAGCGTAAACATCAGCTTAGCTACAAAACTGTATATCTACTTTTGGGGGAACCAAAAATAAATGTAAGACATGAGAGGGTTATCCAAAAATTAAAGACCGTTTTGGTTTAAAAAATCAGGAAAATTTTATTCGTACAAAATTTGTACATGGCATTGTTCGTAATTGTCTACATTATTTTTATATGTAATTATTGGCAAGCTGAACGCACTTCTTGAGTCGAGGCTCAAGGTACTTGATCCCTTTGTCATAAAAATCTGCCGCCGCGGTATGCAATCAGCTTGATACCTCTTCCTGGACTTACTCGTCAGTCATGAAGCGTTTTCCCTCTAAATACTGCTTTAGGTGAAGGAAGAGATGAAAATCACTGGGCGCCAGGAGAGGGCTATAAGACGAATGGCTAAGGACATCCCGCTTAAAAGATTGCAGAAGAGTGGTTTTGAGCAGAACTCAGCACACCACTTCCCAACATAATGCTGTTTAATCACATTACCATAAATAGCCATCAGATGACGATGAATTTCAACTAGGCAGACCCTTATCCGCGTTAAGAAAGCGAATACCAAAGAGAACTTCACATTTGACGGGAGACGGCAGCGGATTGTCCATCTCTAACAGAAGCCACAACCAGACTAGATAAACTACCGAGCCGAGCGACCCGTTGTGGAGGGGGAAGTACGCGCTATAAGCCAATGTTGCCAACTAGTGAAATATTTCATCCGTACCGCCGCAAATGACAAACGGTCTTTAATTAATTCTTGGACAATTCTCGTATATCTAGACATGAAAAAACGGTAAATTCGTATTTGCGATATTCTCAAAAATTTATTTTGGAAAAATTTGAACACTGACATAAATGCACAGTTTGAGTTAAGTCATTTTTTGTACAGCATGTTATCACACTTAAAAAAATCACAATATCTAGGCTAATGGCTAGTGGCAATAAATGATATTTAAAAACCATATCATTCCACAATGGTCATTTTGGAAGAGCTTCCCCTAAATTAACAATTTCCATATTCTCATAATATTTCACTCGTTTACCTGTCAGCCGCTAATAACATAAAACGCACTCCACTCCTTAGTTAGAACACAAACAAACATTAGCCATTAGCGTGTAGCCGTTCCCATTTCCTTACCATAAAAAAAGATATATAAATTAATATAACTACCTACCTTGTTCCTATTCAGAAATAAGGAAATCCCCTGTGGTTTGTTTCGTGGGCATTTAACCTGTTCCTCGCCAAATGCTGTTTTTAACAAACAATAATAATATTTTGATGATTCGTATAGCGCTGTTTTTGTGTAAAATCATCTCAAGTGCGATGTTTAAGAGTTTTTTTTCAATGTTTTATCTTATCACTAACTATTTATAGACAATCTATTATTACTACTCATGGTTAACAAATTGTGTTCATCGATCTGTAATACCATACTCTATGTATATTTATTTGACCCATGAACGTGATGTCGCGTTAAAATATACATGTCATTAATTTTATGTACAGGCAGATAATATTATTCAGGACTATACTTACCTGGCAGGTCACATAACAGTGTTAATTAGCGAAATTTGGATACGGTCTTGTACGCAGAAGACATAATACGCATAATCTACGTTATTATTATTTTACTGTGTTTTCAAAATTCAACTATTAAGTTTTGAATTTGAGGATATGCATTAAGAATGTTGGTACTCGTATAGTAAGTATGGTAGACAAGTTTGAAGGAGGATGAAATGTCAGAAGAAATATTTTACGCACTCGTGGACGAAAGAAGAAATTGCTAGAAAATAATGTCCATGAAGTACGTGACGAGTATGTGAGATAAAGTTTTGTCATCCTTATATCAGTTTTGATACGTTTTATATGGTTACCTTTTTAACCATAATTGTCAAATTATTTTAATAAAAAAAAAAAAAAAATAAAAGTATTTTTTTTTTAAATAACTTTTATTATTCAATTTAAAAAAAAAAACGGTTTATTAACAAACACAAGTTCTGTTAGGGAATTATTATTACACGTGAAAGCTGTTTCGTCTTCTGAAAGCATTATAAAACTGTGGAGAAGCAACTTACTTTAAAAAATATATGTATGTATATATACAACTACATATATATAACATATACGTAGTTAACAATTTAATTTATTATGAAACACTCCAATCCTGTCAAACTTATCTCTGTTTCTCAAAATCTGAGTAAGTTTCATCACGCATTTTGAGATACCGCAAACAACAACTAGTAATAAATATGATTTTGAACTTAAGGACAAAAATGGAAATTTAAATGCCATAAAAGTAAAATTTTAATATTATATCAATAAAAATGTTTTTTTTCGTCCGAGTGGTTAACTCTAAACACGTATTTCCTAGCGTTAAAAGTTTGACACGCGATGTTTTTCTATCGCCTCTTTGTGCTTTCCGTTTTAATAGGCTTTTACAAAAAGAGCTTATAATTTTTTTGTCATGACAGTCGACAGGAAGTACCCAAACGCTAACAAATATGACTAGAATTTTGTAATACAAAAGAAGCAAAAAAACACATTTTAGCTCAACTATACATAAATCTTTGAAGTTACACAATTGAATATTCTCATTGAATTTTTCATAAATATTTTAAAGGTGTTAAGAACATCTAATAATAGTATATATTCGCGAAAATATTTTCACGTTTTTTATTATTTTTTATAATGGGTTCGAGTAGGTACCATTCCCTTTCTACAGATTCTTCGCGTTTTTGTAGAAACCTGTTTGAAACTGTAAGGTCTTTCTTTATATAGTTGGGAAAAAAGCTGTAAAATATTGAAAAAAATGTAATCTTCCTCCACTGATAGTCACTTTCATTTACCAAATACTTATTGTTTAATAACTAATACTGTTTTAGGTCCCTTCTGCTTTGTTTTCGACATTGATTGGAATGCCGTTCCACATATATACAGAACAACATTTAATAGACCTAATATGTACAGTTATTATTGTATACAATAAACCTAATAGGTACAGGTATTATTGTATATAATGGATATAATAGGTACAGGTATTATTATATATAATAGATCTAATAAGTACAGGCATTATTATGAATAATAGATCAAATAGATACAGGTATCATTATACATAATAGACTTAATAGGTACAGGAATTATTATAAATAATAGATCTAATAGGTTTAGATATTATCGTATATAATAGACCCAATAGGTACAGGTATTATTGTATATAATAGATCTAATAGGTTAAGGTATTATTATACATAATAGACCTAATAGATACAGGTATTATTATATAATAATATATCTAATAGGTACAGGATTTATTATAAATAATATACCTAATAAGTACAGGTATTATTGAATATAATAGATCTAATAGGTTAAGGTATTATTATACATGATAGACCTAATAGATACAGGTATTATTATGAATAATAGATCAAATAGATACAGGTATTATTATACATCATAGACTTAATAGGTAGAGGTATTATTATAAATAATAGATCTAATAGGTACAGATATTATTGTATATAATAGATCTAATAGGTTAAGGTATTATTATACATAATGGATCTAATAGGTACAGATATTATCGTATATAATAGAGCTAATAGGTACAGGTATTATTATAAATAATAGATCTAATAGGTACAGGATTTATTATAAATAATAGACCTAATAAGTACAGGTATTATTGAATATAATAGATCTAATTAGGTTAAGGTATTATTCTACATAATAGACCTAATAGATACAGGTATTATTATGAATAATAGATCAAATAGATACAGGTATTATTATACATAATAGACTTAATAGGTAGAGGTATTATTATAAATAATAGACCTAATAGGTACAGGTATTATTGTATATAATAGATCTAATAGGTTAAGGTATTATTATACATAATAGATCTAATAGGTACAGATATTATCGTATATAATAGAGCTAATAGGTACAGGTATTATTATAAATAATAGATCTAATAGGTACAGGATTTATTATAAATAATAGACCTAATAGGTACAGGTATTATTGTATATAATGGATATAATAGGTACAGGTATTATTATATATTATAGATCTAATAGGTACAGGTATTATTATACATAAAAGACCTAATACTACTGTAAATAATAGACCTAATAGGTACAGGTATTATTATATAATAGACCTAAAATGTACAGGTATTATTAAACATACTGGACTTAATAGGTGCAGGTGTTATTACACAAAATAGATTTAGTAGGCATTGGTATATTATTATATATAATAGAAACAAATCGAGATACGGCATGTCACTGAACACCGACTAAATTACCAAAAAAGCGGTGAAGCCAATGGAAGTTATGCGCTTAGTGTGCGGGTAGAAACAAAGGAGTGTCGCCGCTGTGTGATTTGCAGTAGTACGTGTGGACGATGGTTTCATTCTAATAATTGTTAATTTCCCTCCTCCCTTGTTTCTATGTCCATGGGTATTATGTATGTTAAAATAGTTTTCACCATGAAATATGAAAAAAAAATGAAAAAGTGACACTGTTTTTGCGATAGGAATATTACTGTTTCAGAAAATTTAATCTTCTTCCGTGTTGTGAAAATTCACTAAAAAGTGGAATTGAAACAGAACGTTAAAATTTTATCTTTTTTATCTGAATATCGCACAAGACTCCGGACTGCTTCATACTAACAAGTGCCAGTGAGACTATGGCATCCCTAATTGTGGTATGTTGTGAGGGTGACGGGAGTGGTGGGGTAATGGGAAAGAGCAAGGCGGGGAAGCACCTGGATATACAGATCCGGTCATCAAACACGGGTAAAGCCATTTCAATTGGGAATGGTGATTTTTAACCAGGGCGAAATTAAAAGTAGCCACCACTTGGAAACGTGGTGCAAATACACTACATAATATTTTTGATTGAATTATGTGTAAAATAACACATTAATTAAGCAAAATTTTTGCCTGCGCACGCTGGGATTCGAACCCGCATCCTCCGAAATCGTAGTCGAGGACCTTAACCACTCGACCACGGAGGCCGTCAAAACCTAACTAAAAACGTTGAAATGTACAAAAAACTATATAATATGTTATTATTTCTATAACGCTGTAGAAAATGTGGAAATAGCGGTCAAACGGCATAAGTGGAATTATCAACTCCCCGTAAAGATGTTATATCACAAGGTAATTTTTGCATATTATTTTTATGGCTTTGTCATAAAATAATATTAAAAAATGAATATTTTAAGAACGATATGTCACTTTGCAGGTTTCTAACGCAAGCAATACAATTTGTAAATTGTATTTAGGAAAATGTTTAACGTTTCCAATGACGAAAATCCTAATATTATGAAATATGTTCGTTTGAAAAACATTTTCGATCGTTTTTACCATAAATTTCCCTATTTACCTACCTTCCTCTTCCCCTTCTCCTCCCCCTCCCCAATACCTTCTGCCTCACAACATTCCCCAATTGGGAATGCAATAGTCTCACTGGCTCCAGACGGTTGGGAGCAGTTGGGACGCTTGTGCGGTATTCATATAAAAAAAAAAATTCCAGTTAGTATTTCATATAGAATTTAAAGCTTACGGTCTAAGAGCTTTTGTCATTGGAAATCTTATATATTTTCATAACTACCCCTATAGAATTTATAAATATATCTTTCGTAGTTTTTCTAGCGTAAGCAGACTTCAAAACGCGTATTTTTAGTGTCCTTCAAAATAGGTATTTAGTATTGCCTGCATTGCCGTCATAGCTTCCAAACTCAACTAGGAATAATTATATATGACACGTTGCACGACTGATGAATGAGTACTGGGATTACAATATAATTAGGTACCATTTATTGAGAACAATATAAGGGTCGCCCTCAGATGGGATTGTATGATTTTGGTTGGCTTTGGATCGGTGAGAACAGTCAGGAATCTGCGAATCAAGAGACATTTGTGGGAGGCTTATATCCAAAGCTGGATACCTTAAGGCGCCATATGTGCAGAAACATTTTTAATTTCCTTCGAACTTAGACCAAGGTGTGTTACATGTAAAGATAAAAGATAATTTAGACTAATCCTACCACTTTTCTAAAAATGTTATCGATCGCTTAGATAAAATGCGGTATGTAATTTTAGTTCTTGCTTTTCAAGCTACCATGTAAAACGAATAAAATAACAGCGCGCGCCTTTTGCGTTTGTATTTTAACATATTCATTCCATTAGGAAAAAAAACAGGACTAATGGAAATAATCCCGTACATATGGAAATCTTTATTTCATTTTTAATTAAAACATTAAACCGATTTTATTACCCACCCCCTTGACCAGAAAGAGCAAAGCCCATAATTTGCTCTTATGTAAAAAAAAAGCAAAACGCCACACGAGATGTCAAGTTTGTAACAAAAACAAGGGTTATTCCGTTTATTTATTCATAAATGCAAATCGCGTTTTTAATTAAGGACGTATCTCTTATTTCATCTCTCTTCGACCGTAAACAAATTGTTCATACGTTTTAACGTTACCCCCTGCTTTGTAACCCCCCAATTGTTTACGTTTCGAAGCGGAACAATACGGATATTGGAATCAAAAAAAATATTATTGAAAAGGTACATAATACCATACGAGTATTTACATTATTTTTCCTTTATCTTTTACAGCGTTCAAGAGTCTGTATTTTCCAATGAAAATGTTTTTTCTTTCAATTATTTGCTGGATTTCGAGGCCGTTTGTTATGTCTGGGTCCGGAGAGCTAAGCTACTTCCCGCTCTGATTCTCATACGCTAAGCAGAAGTTGGCCACAACTTGATTAGTCCAATTTCTCAAACACAAAAGATCCCGTCTCAAATTGAGAACAAAGAATTTAATAATATTATGTGAACACCAGAAAACCACGACGACCGGTAAAAAGAGACGATTTTTTTTCTGTGCAGAGGTTTCTCGTGCCAACATTCTAAGAACATCTTGATAATGTAAAAAAAAAACAGTATTCGCTGAACTTGGCGGTAGATTTCTGCCGTGGTTGATTAATTAAAATGTTGGAAACGGTGGTTGTAATCTCGAAAATTTTCCCCATTAATGTAATTACTCTTTCAACATTATACTTACAAATAACGAGAGAAAATAATTTATTTAAACTTAGATGGAATAAGAAAATATCCGATTCAGACAGTTTACAAAAGACACGTTAGTTTTGCCAGAGACTCATTGCTTCAGCAAGGCGTTACCAGGCATCCTTATCTCACCATTTCGATAACCTCGGTCCTTTGAAGTCCATAGGCTTTCTTCAAATAAAATAGCATGCTTTGCTATCACCAGCTTTCCTAGACGTTTAGTTCAATGGTCATTCTAGTGACATCTCGAGGTATCTCAACTGTTTTTATTATTTTATTTTTATTAAAAGTGGCAGGGTTTTTGTTCCCGAGATCATCCGTGAGATAGGCGCAGCAAGTGGAGTGCTACGTCATTTGTATGGCAAGGTGATAAGGAAAGCAGAACAAAGTGTCAAAATGAAGTAAACAGCGTTTAAGTCAGTGCATCGTTCCACCCTTACCTACTGATAGCAAATCTGGATGATTTATGAGAGAGTGCGTTCTAGGATAGAGGTTGCCGAAATGAGCTTTTCTAGAGGGGTGACGCGGGTCGTATTATGGGACAACTACAGCATAAGAGAGAGTTTTGTTTACTTCACATTATTTACCATGTTTTCGTAGAATGCTCACTATGACAATAGATTTTATAATCACCAATTAATTCGAAAATTATTTGCCCACTGGTTTCGTCTACACCTAAAATTTGTTAGGGTAGTATATTATAGACAAATACATGATGATGCGCGATTCTAGTAAATGATAAGGTATTTTAACATTATTTTTATGTATTATCGAAAGAAAAAAAAATTCTTACATTCATACATTTTCTTCCCCTTGTCCTACTCGAGTGTGATTCTGATTAATGATACATTTTTTCCATCACTGAAAAAAAACGATAATAATGAAAATTCCATTTTATTTTTGCACTAACGAATACATTTTCTAAACGATTTAAATACGCCAATTTTGATTTGCCGGCAAAACGATGTGTTCGTTTTTATACATGCGGGTGGCGTTGGTGACATCACAGCGGACAACGTTAGTAGGGCCCCGTTGACAGCTGTGTTAGCAGCCAGTAGCGCTACCTACGTCACATGTTGTAGCTAAATTCGAACCGTTTAGGAATGCACGCTTTTAGATTGTTTTTAAAATCAATACATACGAATGAAAATATTAAAAGCAGACATATATACCTAGAATGATCCGATTCAGAAAAATATGTTTTAAAACTTCCACAATTTTTGTACGGGATTTATTATTAGTTCGTGAAAAGACCTCATTGGTCGATATTTTAGTGAATGCTTAATTTGTTTTATTTATCTTAAAATTTATTTTAATTTTTGTTTTATGTATGCTGTATCATTCACCTACTATCTTAGTATTATTTTATTTTTTAAACTTTTGTATATTTTTTTACAATTATTGCATGTATAATTTGTATGGAATATGTGGGACTGCACTAACCTCCCTACATACCGGGATAAACATTTATTATTATTATTAAATTAGCAAATAACTAATTAATAACCTAAGTATAATTTCTCACGACACTTAAATGGCTTAACTGCATCTATAAATAATGCAGGTCGGTGGGTAGTGCCTAATTCCCTCCCATGTTATATTGTTTTAAAAAAACCATTTAAAAAGTATTAATCTGAATCTAGTACACCATTTAATCAACAGAAATTAGCATATTGTGAATACATTTTAGGGAAACGGCACGCGAATACAGGAAAGGGAGAATGCGGGAATATTAAACCCCCGCTGCTAAAAGCGTCAGTCAAGTTAGCACGCGTTTCCTGCCCAGACTGGGAATTATTATCAAAATGCAATTATACTGTGATAGTCGTGTTGGTTAATCAAAATAAACGACAACAGATGGCAGTCCACGCAAGGATTGCTAAAAAATAGATGTTTCGTTTAAAAATACGATGTTTTTAGAGGAATTTGTGACGATGTTTTCGACGATTTAAGGAGAAAACATAATATTTCAATAAAATATACGTAAACAAACATAAATTAAACGAATATTTTTTTTATTTTACAAACGTATGTGTTAAAAATATGTTGAAAAATAAAGTATTAGTTTGACTTTTGCCAATGCCGCAAACGTTTCGTGCATTGGACATTTGACGTTTCTCCTCCGTGAAAAACAAGCCAAAACATAGCATACAATAAGTACGATCGAATAAAAACTCACAAAAAACTTTGACGTTCAAAAACAATTAAACATATATTTGGATGTTCAATTACATCTACATCCTATCACCGCCTGTGTAACCCGATATTATCGTCCATTACCACCGATATATGTATTATATCTTCATTTTCGCTATCCGTATTAACTTTATGCTAAAGATATTGGCATACGAAAATATAAAGAAATATACGAAATACAAAATGGGCGCAAACCGAACGACATTTGAAATTTCGTTTTAATCTGTTGACACTTTTTATAACAACTAGTCCTTTGTTGAGCGGAGCTATTTTTTACATTAGCTCCAAACAGGAGGCCCCGAGGAAAATAATTTCCTTCAGGGCCTATGTTATCTTTGAGGATAATGTGTGAGGGTCTTTTTGAGGAGAGGAAGAGTGAACATGTGTCATCAAGATACCCATGTTGTAGGAGAGAGGAAACACAGAGATCAGCAAGTCATTCCACAACCCTAGCAACCATTGAGATGATATTTTACCTCAACACTGTTTAAATGCGCAAATACGCTCTTTCCAACGAAATTCTCGATCAAAGTATCAATAAATTTAGGACATCGATATTTGTGGATTAAGTTTTGCTCAACAGAGGACTAATTATAAAAAGTGCCAATAGAATGAAAAAAATGCCCCCTAAATGTCAAATGTCATTACTGGTTCGCAACCTAATTTACGCGATCCAAATATTGAATGACAAAGATTTATTTCCGTTTTAGAATGTCAAAAAAATGTTTTCTGTATGTTTTAAATAGAACTGAAGAGAATGTAACGCATTTTACTTATTATAAGCTACGTTTTATCTTGTTTTTGTGTACGAAATGTACAAAACGAATAATGTACTTTCGCAGCATTGTCAAAAGACAAACTAAAAGTTTTTAAAACAAATGATGTGTATTCATAAGAACTTATGTGTTAATTTTACATTGAAAGTTTTTACTTTGATGTCATTTTATTGTCTATGAAATGGCGGGCACAATTTTATTGTCTATGATAGGCGGGTACCTTAATAGACCATTTAGGTTGATCAACTATAAAAAAAATGTTTGGAAGTAGGCAAACAAAACACTTCGCTGATCGGTGCCTCAGATTAATCATTTGAAAAGTAGGGAAGAACGGTCGTTAGTGTACAGCGCACTTGAGGTGAATCTTCCCAAAAATGCGCTATTGAGATTAACAATTATCATCGGTGACCTGACAGTTGATCCCCCGACAATTGCCCCCCCGACAGTTGCCCCCCCCCCCCGAGAGTTGATCCCTCCGAATGTTGATCCCTCCGACAGTTGATCCCTCCAACAATTGATCCACCCGACAGTTGATCCCCTAAAGGATTCTTTCTGCTGTACGTCCTCATTTGTAAAGTAAGTTTACAAAAATAACCAAAATCGATATACTTATATTTGCAGGCGTCTTGAGTGGAAATCCGCTACATGAAATATTTTTACTAACAATAATGCTCCCCGAAGGAGTATGCAGTGATGATATACGGCCGAATAATAAAATACGACACACTTATATATGCAGTCAGCTTAAGGAAAATACGCTATAGGTTTCTATTGACAAATAATATAACTAAATGTCCCCGAAGGGGTAAGCAGAGCGTAATTTCCCGTATATTCGTATTTTATTATACGGCCGTATATCATCACTGCATATTCCTTCGAAGACTCGGCATTATTGTTAGTAAAAATATTTTATGTGGCGGATTTCCACTCAAGATGCCTGCAAATATAAGCATACTTACTTTACAAATGAGGACGTACAGCAGAAATAATCCTTTAGGGGATCAACTGTCGGGGGGATTAACTGTCGGGGGGGAAACTGTCGGGGGGGGGGGGAGCAATTGTCGGGGGGACAACTGTTGGGGGGGCCAACTGTAATGGAACCATTATTATCTACTAAAACGATAAAAGCTTTATTACGTTGTATAATAATGTAAGTATTTTAATAGCTTAGGTATTCATTTTATAAATAGTGGTTTTAGTGGTTACAGTATCTTGTCTTCCGATAGACGTTTCTCTCCGTTTCTAATTAAATCGATGTTTTTGTGCATCGGATTGCAGCCCTAACCACCGTCGTGGTGAAGATTATTTTTCCCGGAATAAATGTGATTTATAGCTTCATTTGATTCTCCGTTTGGGCGCGTGTTCATTTACAGGGATGGAATATTAATCTTGTATTTTTTAATTTCGGGTAAAAATGCGCCCGCTGGTTGATTGATAGAGCTGCGCTCGAGAAGTTTCCAGATAGACAGAACATTACGCTATGAAATTGTGCTGAGAGATAATTTTCTTTTATTGCTATGATGCTGGGACCATTTACACACATTCAAGTTATTTAAAAGAATTGTTTAGAAACTCCACTACCGCATTTCAATTCAAATTTTTTTAAAACGCAATCGTCGGATTTTTTTTTCTGCGCCGTCTTTCTTTTAATAACATAAAACTTGTCCTCATGACGCTCCGTGTACCTAGAAAAACTTTTGTTTGAAAACACTTGGTGGCCGAGTGGGAATCCGGTGGTTGCGGGTACCCTGGTTGGCAACCCTCTGCTTAAACCACTCGACTACCAACCATTCAAATTAATAAAATTATTTAACTACCATTATTAAAACTCGTCAACAGATAGCATCTGTAAACATAATAGAAACTCACAACTTCCACAATTCAAAGTCAAATGGGTGTGTTGTTCAAATAAGTAAATACGAAACACGATCATAGATGGAACTACTTATTTCCAAACCTGTCAAGTTAATCAATATCTCAGTTCCGAGTGCAATTATTATTGCGAGAATTCAATAATGACTAGAGAAAACAAATAGATTTGTGCTACTCCCACGGGATGCGCTTCAACAACAAATTCTCGTATCAAAGCTTTCGGGAGAGATTCAATTAACCGTAGCGTCGATCACACTCATGAGACGGTATTATTTCCTTGACGATTTCACCGTTCCTGCAAGGAGAGCAGAACCGTGGCGCCGACATTTTCACTCTGTCTAAATTGGATATAAAGACCACCTATCACATCTTCGTCACAGGTTCCTTCACAGTGCACCGAGAAGAGGAAGTAAATTCAATAGACATTCATAACGAGGTGAAAGAATGGAACAAGCCATAATAAACTATTGTGTTTATAAACGAATTAAAATTTTTGGCCTTATTCTTACACTCGGTGTCGACTATGCTGATCACTCGTTATGCTGCACTGTTAATGGATGACCGCTGTAAACAAAGCATCATTAGGTGGCATCTTTGAGATGAAAAGCACTTAAAATATTATATTGGTTGACTATATGTTTTAACTTAAAAAAAACTATATTATTCAAAACATCTCAAGAATCAGTGTATGTAGGTGCATCGTAGTAAACAAAGAAAACAGCGAACAAAGATTTGCCTTACGCCTTAAAATACACGTTGAAAGCGACTTGTAGATTTAAAAACCTTCTGGCATGCTTTGATATTAGAATGTATATCGTATAATTTTTTTTTATTGAAATGAGGCAAAACTGCGATTAATATTATAAGTTATCTTTATTTTGTCCATTAACAGTCAATGATATGTAGATATCAGTGGCGTGCATTTCTCTACAAACTGAGGTAGGCTATGTGTATTTTTTCCAATTCGGGTACGGTTTGTCCATCGAATATTTGAAAATGACTATTTTATTATCACCTTCCGCTGATTGCTATTATTAAATTCATGGATAAAATACACTGAAAGAACTCAGAAAGATACTCAGAAATTTGTCGCCTTTTTAAATTTGTCATTTTTATGGTTCATTTTTCTTAGGGTAGGCACAGCTTTTCAGTATTTATGGAATGCATGTCACTGGCAGATTTTTTATGCCCATGTTTTTATTAAATAGCACCCAATGATACAAAATGATGTGAAAAAAAATTATTATATACAATTTTATAAAAATAAATTACCACACTGAAGTAATGGAACAAACTGTTTCCGACACATGGGATTGAATTTAATGAAGGTTTAAGGTATATACGAAGTTAGAGAAGGTATGTATTTAATACGGATAATTCTAATAATTACATAATCCGTAACTTATCTACTGAAACGACTATGTTTACATCATTTGAAAGAAGGAAATGTAAGTACAAAAATAGTAACTAACTAATTAACTAACTATTAACGCAGGGGTAGGCAGATGACGGACCGCAAAACAAATCGGTCTTGGCATACACTCCTTGCTTTATTCACATTCATACACCATCTCACACATACTCTTCTGTTATTCTTGATTATTAAACAATATTATTACGCATTATGGATTTGAATTACGCATGTCAAAAATACAGATATTTTCATTTAGAGTAATAATTTATGAGAGCGGAAAAAAATAATACTGTTTTGAAATTGTATCATGACTTTTTCATTCTTCTAAAGCTCCGAATATTTCCTATAATCAGGAAAATATTCACCTTGCTAGCTGTAGCCTGGAATCGCACTCGAACAAGTCACGTTAGTTTTGAAACACATGGGTGCGGCGCATTTCTCTGTCATGTCTAGCATACGAGTATATCTTCCCTGGGTTATCATTTGGGAAATCGTGCATTTGCTGCTTCTCATTAGGCGAACAGCCATCCCTTCCACGTCGCTCGCTAGACTGACAGAGGCGGGGCACGAGACGCAATATTTACGTCGTATCCCCCTTCCGCCATCCAAGGGACAAGATGGAACATGATTGGTCAAACCCATCAAATGCACGATGGGATTTGCAAAATGCCTCGGTAAAAACGCAAACTACCTAAAAATTAAATTAAGGATTACGAGAGTCCCGCTATATTCATCACTAACAAATATATATACATTAAACAGTGGGACTCTCGTCAACATTTCTGATTATAAATTAGGTATACAAATGTTAGTTTTTAGTAGTTGTAAGAATTCTTCCGCAGACAGTCGAGATTGGGACCCTCGGAATAAAATTGTATATTTGATTATAATCCTAATGAAAATGGTGGGAAGAAGTGGCTTACATGAGAGGAAACGGTCGAGTGACTTGTGTTGCTTGAATACAATTAAATGTTGGAAAATTAAACACATAAGAACCCAAAACGCTATACAAAGAGGTACTTCGATAACACGGGGCGGATCGAGCGTTCATCCACAAAAAACGCACACGGTTCTATTTCGTTCTATAAATACTCAATCAATAGACAATCTGGTCAATTTCTAATGAAAACATTGAATCCACATCGGTAATAATAAATACCTCTTCAGGACCGCTCAAATTTATTTCAATCTACGCACCCCCAAAACGAAAACTAATTCCATCAGAATTAGATAAACTCTTGGCCGAAAATGTCCCCACTATAACAGCTGGTGACATGAACGCAAAGCACGGATCGTGGCATAGCCAACGTGACAATTCCAAAGGGATCGTACTCACAAAGTACGCGAGTACAAACCCCATCGTAGTAGATGCTCCGGATAGACCGACGATACATCATCACAACGGTAGGCCGGACGTGATCGATATCGTCATCCTCAAAAACACGAGTCATTTACACTCCCTCCGAGTACTCAACGAATTAACTTCTGACCACGATCCAGTCCTCCTTACTTTAACAGGAGGCTCTAACCCTCTGGTCCCCGATAATCCTCCACGTACAAAAATAAAATGGAATAAATTCAACGAACTTCTAAGCAAAAACATAATAATACCTACCTCAATTCCCAACGAAGCCACTTTAAATGTTGCCACTTCCAATTTAATTACAACTTTAAAATCATGCATCACCGAAGCGTCCGATGAGATTCCCAACGACACAACACGTCACGGAATACCCGAAGAGATCAAAGATCTTATTAGGGAAAAAAATCTTGTGAGAAAGGAATGGCAGAGATCTTGCAATCCGATAGTTAAACAACATCTTAATCGTTTAAACAGAGAGGTACGGAATGCCCTCAGTGAATTTTGCAACGAACGTTGGCACGATTTCATCACATCATAAGAAGACGACAAAGCAGCTTACTGGAAGCTCTCCAAATCGCTCCGACGCCCGACATCAAAAATCTCTCCAATTCAAGGCCGAAACGGACTAGTATACTCCGCTGCGGATAAGGCTGAAGCTTTCGCAGATATCCTTGAAAATCAATTCAGTCCCAACACGGAACACGATAACCCAGCTTTCGTCGCAAAAGTGGATTCAAAAGTAAAATCTATTTTAAATCTAGATCCTGAAGACCCCCCAATCAGGTGCACAACTCCTAAAGAAATAATTAACATTATTAAAAAATTAAAGAAAAAAAAGCAGTCGGTCCTGACGGCATTTCAAACAAAATTTTAAAATACCTACCAAAAAAAGGCATCTGCACCTTGACAGCCATATGCAATGCATCACTCTGACTGCGTTGTTTTCCAAAGGATTTTAAAATAGCTGATGTAATTTTAATCTCAAAACCAGGCAAGGACCCACTATTAACGGATAATCATAGGCCTATTAGCCTCCTTCCATGCCTAGGTAAAATCCTGGAAAAAGTGATTTTAACAAGACTCAACGCCTTTACTCAGGACAGTAAATTCCTGCCAGACTTTCAACATGGTTTTAGAGCAGGTCATTCAACCTCTCATCAACTCCTGCGTGTTGTTGAACACATCACGGAGGGCTTTAATACTTATAAAAAAACAGTCATTCTTTCACTCGACGTAAGTAAAGCTTTCGACAAAGTCTGGCATAACGGCCTATTATATAAAATGAATGCTCTAGGTTACCCTTTAAGACTTACGCAATTGATAGCCAGCTACCTAAGAGATCGATCCTTCAAAGTCAGAATAGAAAATATTTACTCCACAATACGCCCCCTCTCAGCCGGGGTTCCTCAAGGCAGTCAACTTTCTCCATCCTTGTATAATATCTACTCAAGCGATATCCCAAAACCTATAAATCACAATATTAAAATCACCCAGTTTGCGGATGACACTAACATCATGTCTAGTTCAACTGCCGAACTCACCGCCTCAAAGCGTGTTCAGCAGCAAGCCGATCTCACCGAAGAGTGGTGTAAAAAGTGGCGTATATCAATTAATCCAACTAAAAGCGCCGCGACCGTTTTCTCAAAGACACGGCCGAAACGGCCCCTATTCATTAGACTGTTTGGGGAAAGGTACCTTGGGAAAAGTCAATTAAGTACCTAGGTGTCACGCTTGACTCAAAGCTCACCTGGAAGAAACATATCACCGAAAAAGTCAAATCGGCAAATAATTACCTTTCCGCACTCTACCCGATGATGGGCAAGAAAAGTCGTCTATCAACGGATAACAAACTACTACTTTACAAAACTACCATAAGGCCGTGTTTCACGTATGCATGTCCTATTTGGGGGCATGCCACTGCAAATCATATTAAAAAAATTCAATTATTCCAAAACAAAGCCATTAGACTCGCGCTAAACGCACCCAAGTGGAGTAGAATCTCTACTCTCCACAACGATTCCAACATTCCGTTGATAAATGATTTCATTGTCACTCAGGCTTCTAAATTTTACGGCGGCCTAAAAGGTCACTCAAATCCAACTATAAATACGCTCGCAAATTACAGCGAAAATGATAAATTCAAATATATGAAACCGAAGAATGTCCTACGTAAGGAATAAATTTAAACCTGCATACAGCCGCAGTATAGTTTTTAGTTCTCACTCAACAAACCCAATTCATTAAAATCACCGTAAAGTATCAATAGATAATCTTATATAATTATGTTAGAGCCAGTAAACTCATTGTTTAGGATCTCTGTGAACAAATAAATTCAAAGTTCAAAAATTTCAAAGTTCAATCGCTGGTCACTCTCACTCAGTCACCTCACTCGACACGTAGCAACCAAGTCGACCGCTCCGCTTTACTTGCCTGTTCTTCCCACCTGGACATCTCTAAACCGCCTTTGACTCTGCAATTCCTTCACGAAACGCTCTTCTACACTTCGATAATTCTGGACCGACTCTTACATACTTAGCAGCCCGCCGATTGGAAGACCCACCAATATTTACAGTCAATATAGACGACAAGTGGTCCGATATATGCAGTTGTACAAATTAATTTATTGTGTATTGAAGCCTAGCCTATTGTTACTAGGCGGGGCTAGTTGAACAATATTTTGTAAATTAGTGCTTTGACTCGAAACTCTTGAAGATATTTTCGTTGTTTTCACTTATAAAGATTAGCAACAAAACTGAAAAATACATGCTAGAAATTTTTAATTCCACTGAGAAGAGAAAATGGTTCTACTTGCCTCATGGACTGGGAGAGTTCAACCACTATAAGGTGCTTGCCGAACTAAATACTGTTAAATATTTATTTTCATTCAAACTCACGATTTCATTAAAAAAGATTTATTAAATAAAATTTGTGACGGAAAAATAATATTGCCATTCATTTTATTAAATACATTTATTATATTAAAAAGATATACAAATGTTCCCTGGTTACGAATCACCTGTTTCTGTCAAGATGTTTCTTGTATAGTAATGGAGGACAGTCGAGGAATTGAACTCACGACGCCTGGGTGAGACCCAAATGCGATGTCAGCCACTGACCGGTCATGCTATCCAGATTAGACATTTTAAATTTTGTTACGTAACGAAAGGATGGCCCTGAGTTGAGTTCTAGCTAGTCGTCTTAACAAATAAGCTGGGCAAGCAATTGCAACATTTCCCGCCATAACTAACCAATCAGGTGATTTTAGCGCCCAAATAAACCAATCAGAGCATACATTTGTACTGTCGGATAACGAAGCAAGAGGAAGCGATGCCAGCGCGAACTGCGGCTTGGCGGCCGCTTCTGCGGCCCACACTCTTCACTTCCCGTCTGGGCATCAGACAGTCAACAGCGTCTCTAATTTAGAGAACGCGCCCAGTGGCCATTTTGTGGTACCAATCTGTGAAGCTACGTATTATGCATGCGGGTTGAAACCCGTAACTAGTCGTGCCATTTACTGCCAAAGCACCCAACATGGTGACTTGCCAATTAAAAGCCAAGTTAAATTCAGTGCGGAGATGTCCAGCCCTGGCGTTCTTGCCAGCAACTCCCGCCGCCCGACCAGATCACCTCATTTAAGCTGATTTTGCATCTCCCCTTAATGTGTTGTACTAGCCTTTGTCATACTTGCAATTCCCGGTTAGAGATTTAAATCAGAAAGAGAGAATTTTACGTTAGAATCATGTCTAGAATAGGACTTTTATACTAACTACTCGATTGTTCCTAACCTACTATGTTTGTTTGAGTCTTACAATAAACTCTGAGATTGAAAGCACTTTACTCGCCTCATTTAACGTAGAATTAGAGATTCCCTTAACCCAATTATAAGATTGCGGTCGATTCACGACCCTGAATGAAGAGAACTTATTGCCACTGCCGATCTGAGCTAACCAACATCTGGACCAGACTTCTCATCTAAGAGGCCAACTCCAGGGTAAGTCCTGCCGATATAATTGTCTCCCTTAACACCCCTTTCAAACCTAACCTTCCTCTTTCTCGTCTCCACAACCTCCATTTCATAATACTATCGCCCAACTTGGGGCTTAATCACCCTCCTTTACATAATAATTTATATGAGATTGCGCAGTTTTGTACTAGATGACAGAATTGAATAATGTGGTTAAATTAACCCCTCAATTGTTTTCTAAAAAAAATTAACTGAGTAAGTAATACGCCGCTAAATGTTATACAATTTATTCATATCTATTTATAATACCGTTTTTTTTTTAAGCTTTTAGATCGAAAATCACATAAAATCCTCATGTACACGCTATCAGGTGGCGATAAAATGCTATAGGGCGCGGTCTCCACCTTCTTAGCTTAACAGAACATGTTTACATCTCTTCATAAGTCTTCCCTTGGTTAAGCTAGCTCCGCCCTACCTTACTCGAGTTTATGACAAAACCATAATAATTTGAAAACGAGAGTATGAATATCGGCTTAGCATTGAAAGGTCTGAATAAATAATTCTGCCGATTTCATGCAAGAATAAAAAAAAATCGAAAGTTTTCAGAGGAAGAAAAATATTTTGTCTGGACTGAAAATGATTCGCGACAGTTCTAAAATGTTCGTCTGAAAGTTTTCATGAAAAAATCAGCGAAATGTGGGCAATGCTCCATGAGCGAAAATAATTATGATTGAAGGGAATAAGAAAAGCCTTTCTAGCGAATGAAGTTGGAGATTATCGAACAATGAATTAATAATATTTTATGTATATCCAAATACTTTTATGCTTCGTGGCATGGAAATAGAATAATGTAAACGAAAAGTTGAGGTTACCTCAGAATTTTCAACAATGCATGTGGAAAAATGAATTCAATGTGGTTATGCCATGATATCTAAGTCAGGTGGGTTGCGAGGCTAAGATAATCATTTTTTTCTTAAGATATTATTGCAGATATTTGTTCATATCGGCTCTGTTGAAGGGACGATGGTGTTGAAATACATAAAAAAATACGAAATGCAACCAAAGTATAAGCAAATCATTTTAAAGAGCGCATGTTTGAGAGTATTTGTGCACACCTATAGTTGTTCAAATTGGTTCTAAATAGTTCGCTCGCAGTACCCCTGCAGTAGTCCCTCGATACAGTACACTACTACACAGGCATGAATCTATTTAGAAAGATTTATTTTTATTTTTTATTTATTAATTATTTTTTTGATACATACATTCACACAAACAAGGTACATAGGTTATAAACATTTTTTTAAAACATAAAATTATAAATACATCTGAACAGAAGTACATAAACCTACGTGTAATGTATATAATGCAAAAAAATTCCACATAGCCGGTATATCAGTTAGTGGCAGTATATTTGAATTAATACATGGATGTTGAAGGGAAGTTAAATAAAAATTATAAGTTAAATAAAAAAAAAGAAAATCGAAAAAACGAAAAGGAAAAAAAAGGGAAAATATACAATTATAGCAGGAAAAGGTTGATATTTTTGGATTTAATACAATTTTTATAACATTTTTGTATGTGTTAAAAGACGATATGTTTGGACACTTACATTCTGCAGATTATTATAAATTTAAATTTTAGGAGCAATAAAAAAAGCATGTCTTTGCGTAAGCCTACTTTTACACAAAGGTACTTCAAGTACGTTATTTATTCTGTTACTAAAGCGATTTTCGTTTTTTGGGAATAGATTTTTTCTTGAAAATATATATTTTAGACACTGAAGACAATACATTTTTCTTATATCTAACAGTTCAGCCTCTTGGAATAATTGTATGGAGGGGAAGGTACCGTACGGGGATTGTACCGTAAGAGTGCTTATTTTTTAGTGTTTTTTATCAACTTTCTTGGAACAAATAGCTACCTATTTAATCAGGCAAATTTCAATTTTGAAGGCTGGTACTGGGGCCGCCCTGGAAACATTGATTGGATAATTAACACCTCTGATATAGGAATACACCTCAGGTGGTTCGCTACGGCAGGCATAGCAGGTTTCATGGGGTGCGGTCCAGGTCTTATCAGCGGATGCGACTGAAAACCAGCTGCATCGTGATTCGGATCTGGAGAGGCCGGTTGAGGGAGACTCTTTGAACTCTCCAACTGGCATCTCTCGACTCACTGTGGGAGGGATGGATTAATATGCCATTAACTTCTGGACACACTAACCCACAAATTCCTAGCCACCTCTCGCACCTTTTTCCTTTTCAGACCTTCCTTTCCTTTGTTACCTTATAAACCCTCCACACAGCATACCTAATGTTGTTGAGTTAATGTAAAAAAGCACGATTGATTTAACCTTAAAAAAAATGCATGCCTTTCTTATGTTGTGGGCGTGTCTGTGTGACCGAGGAAACGTCAATTTTATCTTACTTCGTTTGAAATTTGCTAAAAAATTTTAAATTTCTAAATTCTTCTTGAATAGATTTCCATTTTCATTGGCTAGGAGCTGAAAAGGACATATATACATTAGCGACAATGTTATTTTATAAAAATATCGATACAAATCACTCTTATAGGGATTTTACATTCAGTGCTTTTGGGCAAAAATCGATTTGACAAAAACATCGACGCTCTGAATCTGAACGATTTTTGTGTGGAAAAGTCAAATATTTATTAATTAAATGATTAAGAAATATTTGTATAAATCACTATTTTATAAATACATATCAACATGTTTCTAAATCAATGGTTAACTCACCAGGATACAGAGAATGCTGACAAATAATGACATAATCATGGGTAGATTATAAAGATAGACATAAATTAACAATAAGTGATGTAAATAATTCAGGATTGATGTATTATATAAAATAAATAAAATTTCTCTTTTTATATTTGAAAATAGAATATTAAATAAAATTACTATTTTTGCATTGAAAAAGAGAAATTTAAACAAAATTATTATTATTATATTGGAAAATAGAAATTTAAACAAAATTTCAAAACAACCAAGATATCAAAATAAAAATTATTTTCGTTTAAATAAATTACTTGGTGGTTTGACATATTTGTTAAATAAAACAATAATTTTGTTTTAAACAACCAATATATTTTTAAATTAACGCCAACCGGTTTCGTTTATCTCAAGCCTCATCAGGGTTAAACTTAAAAACGTTTTTTTCAATTTTATCCTGATGAAGCTTGAGATAAGCGAAACCGGTTGGCGTTAATTTCAAAATAAATGGGTGGTGTAAAACAAAACGTTTGGTTTATTTTAATGATTTTTTTAAGTACACATATTTATATAAAAATAAATTTAATAGACGATCACATTTATAACTATACTTAAAACAATTATTTTAATTATACTGTTTTCTCTGTTAAGTGATTTTGTTTAAATTTCTATTTTCTAATTTAAAGATAATAATGTTAATCATATGAAATTATTTTTATATTAACACTCAATTATTTACCATGTCTCATCACTTATTGTTAATTTTTGTCTATGCTTATGTAATTATATATATATATTTTTTTTTTTCCAATATACTTTGTATCCTGATGAGGGAAGCATCGGTTTAGAAACATGCTGACATTTATAATTAATAGTGGTTTATGCAAAATAATCCTTAATGATGTAATTGAAAATGATGCACACATCTTAATTGAAGAAGCAAATATTTTAAACTAGAATTATATTAATAACGTCACCAGATATGGGTATTTCGGGTTACAAATTTTCCGTTAAACCGTATATCCTTTAGATATTTAAAGAATTACTCAGGATTCCGTAAGGGTGGTTGAGGTAGCGCGCTAGGTGGCGATATACCCAGTGCAGGAGCACGTTTAATAATAGGGAATTTTAATATGTCTTTGCCACGGAAGCCGAACGTGTTATGGCGCCGGCGGCTCGTGATTTATTTTCACAGCCATTCCTGCATTAATATAATCCCATGAAGGATATTAATTATTATACCGGAAGGCCGTGTGATACGGAGAGGCAGGAGGATATCTGCTATATGAATTATTATTGTTCGGTGAGTGTTTTTAGGTATTGAAAGTTTGATTGGAAATAGTTGAAAGTATTCTTTAGATGTCCGAGGTTATAGGTTATAGTGCAGTAACTTCGGGAGGAGATTCTGTGTGACAGTACAAATATATGTTTTTTTTTCAATCATTTTACATGAATACCGCACAAGAGTCCCAACTGCTCCCAACCGGCTGGAGCCAGTGAGACTATTATTATTAATATTAGACTGAAGGAATTGGGGAGGGGTAGGAGAAGGGGAGAGGAAGGTGGGGAAATCATAATAATAATTATTATTATCTTCTTTTTAACTATTTTATTATCTTCTTTTTTTTATAACAAAATAAGAAATAATGATATCCCTACCGGGATTTCCCGAGCTGAGGATTTCATTTACAAAATATGAAATTACATCATATTAAATTGATGTGCTTGATGAAAAATATGAAAGTAATTCTAAGGTGAGGTGTTTTAAGTGTAGTTGAGTGGTTTCGGTGTTAGTCTGTATTTGGTGTTAAAATATGTTCTATTTCAGATCTCCCTATATAAAGTATCTAGTGTTTTATTTGATTTTTAAATTTATTATGGTTGTTGTGATTTTTAAAAGATAGTGAGATTTTATTATAGTTTAGTACCATAGTAAAATAAGTTCTTTTTCCAAATTTTATATTTGTGGTTCCTTGTTGTATGTGTTTGTGACTCTTAGATCTAATGTTTCTAATATGTGTGATTGTTGTAATTTCTTGTTTTTTGTATTTATGAATGTAAAGTATAATTGTTTTATTGACATGTTGTTAAGTTTGTTAACGGTTTCGTCCGTGATAGTTCTCACATGGACTTTAAGTATAATTTTCATGATGGCTTTTTGTGTTCTAATGAGTAAATTTAAAATATTATCATTATTACTGCCCCATCCGATAATACCATATTCTAATAGTGATTGGCGGAGAGCCATGTAGATCTTAATAAATATTTTGTATTTCATTTTGACATTCCTGATTATTTTTAAAAAGTAATGCCTTCTAAAAATCTTTAGCTTAAGGCGATGCTATGGAAACTAATGCAAAAACACGTGTTTATGGTTTGAGAAATTGATGGCCTAGAAATATCATAAATGCTTTAATTAAATACTCCAAGTAGAACACACCTTGGCCTTTGGTTTAAAAATACATTTTTTATAAACCTAGAAAAAAAAAATAAAGTATCAAACCTAAAAAAATGTTTAAAGTGAAAAATCTTCTACTTACGAACCCCCTTTCTGATATTGTTGTATCGTTCATTGTGGAAAATTAAGTTTCTTAGAATATGACAGAAACACATTTTTACAAACAGCTTTACAAAATAAAATAAAACACGAAATTTTGTGATGTTATTTTTACGAAACATGCGGCCGTATTAAGCGGGAATTTCAACCTTTTCGCCACCTGCATTAGGTTGAACTTACCCGATAAATACGCTAGGAGTGAAAAGTGGCAACTTCGCATATCTGTCTCATTTCTAACCATTAAAACCGTTCACAAACAATAACATAGGCAAAAGTTTTGACGTTAAAACAATAATTGCACAGTTAAACATTTTACCTGAAAGTACGGACGTTGAAATTTCGAACCATGTTATTGTATACTATTGTATGAAGCAATCATTTGGTGGTTATCCATTATAATCAAATGAAACACTGTTAAAAAATCCTTCAAAAAATGACATTCCTGTTAAAACATTTGTTTTCCGTGAGTATATTCGCTCGATATTGGATTGCTTAATCGTATATCTCAGGCCCCATTGCTCCGATTTGGCAACGGATTTCGACTATCAAATCCAATCGATGGTTCCAATGCGATTCCGTGACAAATCCGTCAAAAACTGACAAACGTGTACTGCGCAGAAATACACTTCCCTCGTTCCACTGTTTATTGGTAAATGCCATAGTAATGACATTTAGTAGTTCCAAAATAATAAATATCTACAATTAAACTTCAAGCTGTAGGCATCTTTTATGCTTGTACTATTATATAGAATCACTTCCCTAAGTTACTGCACTCTACCCCCGGACACCTTTTATACGAAAATCGATAATAGGAATTTAAAAAATAATATTTATTTATTCAGTATATAATTTACAACAGGCGCTGAATATGTACACTGTTAGAAGCGTGTTATTGGCGTGTCTATTTGTCAGTCTTAAAATGAATTTCTACAGCAATTAGTCTACTTTCATCTTTCTCTGCCAGTTCTATGCCTCACTGCCATACATCAGGGTTGGTATCAGTACTCCATGGTGGACTAGTAGCTTCCCTCCTTTGGACAAGCTTTTGTTTGCGTCAACCGCGTTCATTCCTTCGTTTATGGAATTTCCTGTATTCACCCTTCTTTCAATATCCCTATCAGTCTTTCTATCTCTCGTAAACATACTTCCCAAATACACAAACTCATTGACCTGCTCCAAGTATTCATCATTCACAACTATATTGCACACTGTTTCCCCCCAAGATGATATTTTAAATAAATCAAGCACTAATTAATTCGTAACGATTGTAATTTTTTTGTATAGGAAAGCCTTCAATAAATTTTGATTCCACAGTTAAGGGGCACCTAAGGTGTTTAAGTAATAACAATTATTCTGCATTTGCTAACCATATCACTGAAACAAATCATTCTTTTGACATAAATAAAGATTTATAATTTTTAGATATGAATAAAAGTGGTTTACAACTAGATAGATTTGAAAATTGAGAAATTTGAAAATGTGTTAAATAGTCAATTAAATATTATTAATAATAATAATAATATATATTTTTTTAAATAGCTATCTCCTCAATTTTTTATCACATTAATACCTATATTTAGAACATTCTTAACATAAATTTAAATAATCATAACTATTATTATTTAAATTTTATATCTTGTTGTTTTATTGATTTAATTTATATTGACAATAAAAGTAATTTGCTTTTTAAATTTCTGATATGAATTTATTATTTAATATCTTATAATTTATCTACTTTCATCACCAATTGCTAATTTTAGTTTATGTTTGTAATTTGTCTATTCTTTCAATATTGTTTTTCTATGTTTATTATTTGTCTATACTTGTCATTATTTTTTAGTATTCTATGTATTCTGATGAGGGAAGCTTCGATTCCACAACATGTTGATATTTATAAACAGTGGTGTAAACAAAGCATTTCTAATTAATTTTGTAAATAATATATATATATGGTATATATATGTCTTTTTTTCCTTTCGAAAAGGAGGCTTCACATTACGTTCCCCATCCCACTCATAAAGGGCGCGTTCAACACCCTCCCTAATTCCTAATCCCGCATTTCCGGTCCGATTACCGGTTGGACCGTTAGAACCGTTCAGAACCGTTCCGAACCGTTTTACGAATCATTTGGCGCGCCTTCTAATTCGTGAGTTTCGTTTGTGCGTATAAAAATTTGATTGATTGTACCCCACATCTCGGATCAGAGATTTTCGCGTTTATTTTGCCTTTTATTTCATTAAAGTCCGTCCCCGATTCGCTGGATGGGATTGTATTTTTTTCGTTGGTGTTTAATTTAATGGAACGACATTCGTAGATTCGTTCGAGGAAGGAATAAAGATTTAAACGAGAGAAAGACGTGCTAAAAACGTGAAACGAAACGAAATTCACGAATAGAAGAACCCGTGTAATTAATAGGACAGAGACTTATACATTCCATAAGCAAAACAAAGAATTTTATTTCAATTTTGTTTCTTCCCCATGCTAATTATCACCACACACCGTGAATAATAGGTATAAAGAAAATGTAAAGATTTCCGGATTAATACGTCTTCTTTGCAGGGAATCTTATGAATATGAAACGAGTCTATCGACTATCAATAATGAAACGAGTAGAAATCCAGGTCAATGGGTGTCTTATTTATCTTCCGGAATCAATGTACCTGCAGTGGAACCTGCCCAGAAGCAAAGATGAATGAACTAACTCCGGGATAACCGTATTCCAACCTAGAATCCTTTAATTTATTCGCTTTGTGTTCTTTATTTAAGGCAGGTACTTATTCATTTTATAACTGTTGATCTTCCAAATAAAATAAAATAGAACATATAAGCCGCAATTGGGGGTGTCATAGTCTCACTGGCTCCAGACGGTTGGGAGCAGTTGGGACTCTTGTGCGGTATTCATAAAAAAAAGTTATCAACGTTTCGGAAAAATTTTTAGTGCTCTCCGGTGGAAATTATAATAATTGTGTAATACATTATGTATGTAAGTACATCATGTGTAAATTTTATAAATCAGTGAATTCATGTAAATTAACTGATTCACAACTTCGTGTGGTAAAGGGTCACATGGGAACATACTGGTCTACGTTTCTAAAATACAGTAGGAATACATTTCGTCTTCCAATGCTCCGATGTTCACCAGCTTTGTCAATCGCATTGAATGCTTCTATCGGTGTAGATTTCAATTCTTCAGTCATTTCATCGTTGTTGAGGATCGTGACCCCACTCTAATATCCCACATGGACAAGACTCATCCATTCCTTTTTTTCTCAGTTTGGTGAGCCAAGCGTCCAAAATATTCCATATCTATGCAGTGTTCCGGAAATCCATCATCGCGGAGCATTCCGCACAGTTAGGATATCAAGTGATTTACCTAGAGCCGGAGCGAGAGATGCTGATTAATAAAATTACCGTCTTAATGAGGAAGGCACGTCTTGCGAATTAAGATTAAACGTACTAGAGGCGCTTATTGCACATCCGGCGACTGGCGCATCGTTATCCTTCGGGGCGAATACTCGTTAAAGGATGTGCTCCATAATTCAATTAAGCGTGTCATGCGCGTGTAAGAAATCAACTTGGATGGCGTACACAGTACACGGTGCCAAATAATATTATTGCTAATAACTAACTTTCCTGTTTCTTCCTCACGCCCTGATAGATACAAAAAGGAAAACTTTAATCTCTCCCATTTCCTTTTACATTAATGCTATTAATTTATTTTTGCTCCATAAGAGTCCAGTCAGAAGGACACTTAAACTTATACTATAATGTGATGAAGGAAAAAAACATTTTCCATTTGTTTTTTTTTAACACAAAAAGTTGTGAATAAAATAATATCTTAATATTTTGATCAGCTTTCATTTGTAATTTTTCTACGAATTTCTTGGGCAGTGCGAATAATTTTTAATATCGCATTTTCATTGGAGTTTCCATCCCAAACCGTGAAGTTTAAAGTTTAAATAAAAAATTACAACTTTGCAATAATTCATTAAAACATATCAAGGAATTCGTAATGTACAATTAGAAGTTTTTGTTTCGGAAAGCATTTGAAACTTTAGTTTAAGGAACGAATAAGGTCAAATAATTAATATTTCTAACTACACCCCTTTAAAATATAAATTGAAACCAGTGTAGTAATTATTAGCAGAATTCGAGTAAATTATTTAATACTGTACTGCATCGGTTCAAATGGATTAAGAGTAATATTTTTTTTTCTCTAAATATGTACTTGTTCCTTTGAGATAATAAACATGTTTTCTCTCTTTCAGCAGTTATTCTCACCAGGAACTAATATATCATCAACTAATTAATCATCACATCGATTTCTGGTAGGGTAGTCATTCACATGCATGCACTGTCTTATACAACATACTCCCGATTCATGACATGATCTGCCTGTAGTATTTGAATCACTCGATCGTGCCATGTCTTCCTCGGGGTTTACCGACTTGTTCCAGCATTCACTTTCGGGCCATGCCACAAACTATAAAAATGTTAATATTCGTATTTAGATACTTTTCCGCGCAATGGCAGCAACTCAAAAGGTCGCCATTGTGCTGTCACACCGCTGCTATTGGTCAGAAGCGAAAATTCGTTCGCAAGGTATGAATGCGGTCAAACTTGATGAAATTTCTCAAAGTAATTTATTACACAAAAGTAACACAAAAAACCAATGCGGTTAAAGGCATATTTGCACCATGAATGATTTTTGTTAGGCGTAGGTCAAGTTAAACGATAAAGTTAAATTCGGTGGTGTTTGTAAATAACCTGATAACAGCATTTTTATTTTTTTTCTTTATCTGTAAAAATACGGCTTGATACTTATTCATTTTTTCTCGATTTATAAAATCCTGATATCCTTTTTAATTTTAAAACACCACGATAACGCCATAACATGCGAACAAGCATAACGGTTATTTTAATCAAAACTTTTTATTTTATTTGGGAAACCAACAGTTTTCAATAATTATTATGTATGTTAATTATATTTAAAAAATTAACTATTAATAGGTTTTCACTTAAGTAACACATTAGAAGACCATACGTGAAGATATCATTTAGCATCAGACTATGCCCAAACACCACCGAATTGTTATAATACTTGAGTTCAACCAGAAGAATACAGTGTTGTATAATAATTTATTCTAGAAATATATCAATGACAAGAAATGACATTTTAATAAATACAATTTTTAATTTATTAAAAATAATGTTAAGCCTGCTCTCAGGCAAAAATCATAATTTTTAAGATAATAAAACCATCCTTAAATCAAAAGGACGGTAACCCAAAATTTGAGTTTCGGTAAAAAATACCCTGAAATCGTCAAATGTTTTTGTAATTTATTTATACTGAGTTCTTACAGATGTTCACACTTAAGCGAAAAGAATCCAGTTACACTCAGTTAATGTACACAAATTACAAATAATCCGACAAAGGATACAAAAAACATAAAATTGCAAAAACTCAATCAATGATACTCGTACACAATACAGTGATATACACAATGTAATTAGGCCAATTTTTGTTACATATTTTAAAGTCATACCAGGACATGTTTTGTGACACTACAAATTATTGACAAAAATGTCTACATTAGCACACTCTATCTTATTATATAGTCGACACATTTGAGACAGAGCACTGAAGTAGACAACATTATTTCTGAATGTATTCAAGTGGAATGTGCTATGTCATCTTAAACAATAGGAATTAAGTACATTATTTAAATACTGCTAAGATATAATGTAGTATCGAGAGAACAGTGAATAATATTTTGTATAAACTTGTTAAAACAATCAATTGCCTTCTAATTTTGTTGTGAATTAATGATGTTGTATTCAAGACGTACGTCGTATGATCTAAGATGGACATGTGAACATTTTTTTTAACAGATTAACAATTATTATTGAACATATTCCAGTTTATTTCTAATTAAGGCCCTGTAAAGGGTTTGAATTGATTGAGGGGTCCTTGAATGGTTTATATATTCTGTGAATAAATCCCATCATTTTGAATGATTTACACTTAATATCGTTAATGTGTACGTCGAAAATGAATTTAGAAACGAGAGTGATTCCTAGATCTCTTGTGGAAGATACTGAAAAAAATAGTATTATTAATAACGTTGGAACAGTTTTTCTATATTTCTAATTCGAGTGAATTTATTTATTTATTTGTAAGAAACAAACAGCTTTTAGTACAGATTTATATACAAAGGAAGTTTTACAAAAGGTAAGCCAACAAAGTTTCTTATGCTAAAAGTGATTAAGAAAGTATGTTTTATTACAAAAAACAAAATAAGAATTAGAGGAGGAGAGGAAGAGGAAGATAGGATCGGGACAGGAGATGCTCTCGATACATTTTACAGGCGTGCATCACAATTTGTGGTCGTACGTATTATTGCGGTTCGATATTTTGAGAGGGTATTGTGAAGAATGTCGATATTGTGAAATTGTGCGTTATATTGCGCGCAAATACGGGGAATTGGAGAATTTATCCTGAGATTGGTCCTGCATACGGGCAAATAAAAAAAAATCGGTTTGTCGGGTTGTTCTAGATGGTATGTGAAAGTTTATAAAGTTAATGAGTTCTGGCGAGTCCAGGCTATTATTAATAACTTTAAATAACAAGATTTGATCAAATATTAAGCGTCGCGTTTGAAGCGTGATAAAGTTATGGAATTTTAAGGATTCGGTATTATTTGCAAACTGTAAGTTAAATTTATAATTTATATGCTTAAAGAATTTGAAGTGAAGTTCAAAGTGTAACATTTTTTAACATTTAAGTACATATCATTGACAATACACCAGTTATTGAGTGTATCAGATGTGTTCATTATCAGAAATATATTTAATTTTAAGAAAAAAAATGATATCATTGGCGAATAAATCATAATCACAGTTTAATTTTGAGCCAAGGTCAATTATGAATATTAGAAAAAGCAGGGGGTCAAGATTTGATCCCTAGTAAAAGTGATTTAGTTTTGTCTCAACACAGGATATCCCTAGTAAGGCAGACACGTAGAAAATGAAAACAAATTTTGTATAGATATACCAATAAACAATAATAAAATCGTAGCTTACGGCTTCTTCTTAGCCGAGATGAAGACGATTATTTGTAATTTTTTTTTTTTAAATTTTTTGAAAAGTTATTGAACGTTCTAAAATACATTGAACTACATTTTTAATAATTGTAGACAATATAAACAACTCCAGAATGAAACACGAAACCGGAAAGACACAGAAAGAAAAAGGTAACGGTAGAAGCTGGAATTCGAACCCAGGACCCCATAATTTGTCTTTTCAGTTTCGTGTTTCATTCTAGAGTTGGTAATATTATATTCAGTGATTAAGGCGATGCAATGGCAAGTAATGCAAAATCGTGTGTTTTCGGTTTGAGAATTTGATGGCCTAGAAATATCATAGATGATTTATTTAAATACTGTAAGTGGAACACACCTTGGCCTTTCATTCAACAGTGCATTTTTTGGTGTGTCTTTTTATAAGCCTAGAAAAAAATAAAGCAGCAGACATATAAAAAAATGTTTAAAGCGCAAACTCTCCTACTTACGAACCCCTTTTCCAATATTGTCGCATAAATTAAGTTTTTTTAGAATATGACCGTAAAACATTATAATAATTATGTCTGAGCTTTACAGAATAGAATAAAACACGCATTTTGGTGATGGTTTTTTTGCGTAAATCGAAACATGCGGCCGATGTTAAGTGGGAATCTGAACCTTGTCGCCACCTGCATAAGGAGCGCGTGATTTCGTTGGAATTTTAGCGGGTGGAGCGCCTTAAAAATAAATTCATTTATCACTAATAGCGGTTTTTTTTCAGATGTAATTATCAATTTGTTTATATTATAATTATTATAATAAAAAAAACATTCAATCGTCGCTAAGTTATCATAAATATTCTTATTTTTACATAATATTTAATTTTCGCATTTGACAAAAGGGTCAACTAACTGCTCAGCCATAGATTCCGGACCCCGGAGCAGCGGGTTTTCAGCAGTACGTCTAAAAATCAGATAAAGTTACAGTTACACATATTACATAAAATCTCTACACTTAAATAACAAAAAAAATAATAAAACAGTTTTTAATGTAAAAATTAAAAAAAAAAAACAAAAATTACTAACACAAGTATCCATCTTATTATTTATTAATTATGATGCTTTGCGGTTGACTGTGCAGTCAGCAACCATTCGCTGCAGAATTTTTTGAAGCACTGTAGTGATGTCGACCTTTGAGTAGATAGTGTCTTATAGTAGATGTCTCTTTGGCGTGCATACTATATGCACGAGAGTCACGGGACCACTGCAGTTTATTAAATAGTATATGTACACCAAATCATTTATAAAAATAAATTAAGTTGTAAAATCATATTTGGACATGTCGAGTGGGTGGACGGAGAAAGGCGCACCAGGATAATATGCGACGCGGGGCTCAATAGTAAAAGAAGTAGAAGATGACCAATGAAGATATGGCAAAACAAGTAAATCAAATAATTGAGTCTGGCCATTTCAAGAGACAGGATACCATAAGAGTATCTATGTCTGAAAGGATGCTGCATGTGAATGAAGGAAAGAATGTGTGCCAAGACAGAGTAGTGTGGCGGTTCACTCTTTCTTCCTACCCCTTCGCGGAAACGGTGCGATGGTTAGTTATAATCATGAGTTTTGCATCAAAAACGTATTTTTAATTTTCTTGCAGATTACTGACAACAGTAATTTATTTCAAACGGTAAAAACCGGTGAATGTGTGGTACAACCATAGTGTATGATAATTTGAAAAACCGGCGAATGTGTGGTAAAACCATAGTATATGATACTTTGAAAAATGTTGAGATGCGCAAAAAATGCAAGGCTGATGAAAGCGTAATGAGTAACAATAAGAAAGGGACGCTTAGATGATTTGGGTATGTAGAGCGAATGAACAAAGAAAGAAGTGTAAGGAGAATTTTTTTCCTCATAGCACCAACCGGTACCTATCAAACACACATTCTCGTACATAATATCTTTAATCTTAATTATAATTCATTTGTCAACGTGTATTAATTATATTACAATACTATGTCAATACTAGTTTTTTTCCCTTCTGTTTTTGTATAATGGCACTTAATATGAACTAAACTTGTCAATTTGATTGTCCCAAAACGGGATTTGTTCATAGTTGAGCAGTCAAAGTTTTTTTTTAAATTGCAAATGTTAAATAATGTTTGTTTCAAATAATTAAAAATTATTATTATTGTTAATATATGATACGAATGTGAATGGAAGAAGAAGTCAAGCACGATCAAGTGAATCACATACTTAAGTCGAGCCATGTCAGAAAACAGCATAACAGAAGAGAATGTATAAGACGATGTATGAATGCGAATGAATCACGAAATGTTTGCCATGATCGAGTAGTTTGGCGGTCCATCCGGTCTTAGGTAGTTAGTCAAAATAACCCAAGTGCCTTTTTGTTTTTAGAGGCGACGGTAATGGAACGGAATATGAAAAAAGTAAAAAATAACCATTTATCCCACAAAAAAAATCCATGATTGGACGTTATTATGCAGAAAGCGTCTGACCCACAAATTGCAAAAATCGACTTTTTCATGTTTTCTTACAAAAACATCCAAACTCCAAATGCAATAGATTTTTGTTAATCCACAATAATAATATTGTTAGAAAACATCCAAGTGGTACAAAAACTGATATTCACTCCACAAATGCTGTAATATGCTTTCGTATTGTCAAATTTTCAAACACCTTTTTCTCAGCTCAAATTTTTTCGGTTGATTATTTCTGCATAACTACGTTCATTTATACACGAATCAATTCAATACCGCACCTTTGTTTGTCTGCACCTGTAAAACAAGGAGAGTTAATTAAATGACATCAGTTCGTTACTAATTTGACTTAAATGTCACTGTGGCAATCAGCGAGTGCACCGAGTACACTGCACACCGCGCGGTGCTCACAGGCCGGTGTAACCAGCCTACTACCTACTGAACTTTCATCTCGTGTATGTTTAATCTGTGCCGAAAGTGCAGTGGCTAATGGCGGCCTAAACCACTAACGCAGTGGACATTGGACGTCCATTTGATCGCACACAATATTATTACGTACCGCTCTGGGCAACCCGCAGAGTCGTGCGCAGTCGTTTTTATTTGAACAATTCCAATGTGGTCAATATACTCGTTCGTACGATGTTGTCTTATACATACATTTGGATTTGTGTGTGTTTCACCAAAATGACGATAAAAAGGAGAACATCATTTAAAAAAACGTACTATTTCATATTTGGGGGTGCTGTGTGGAGGGTCTTTTTAAGTAAAGTGAGGTAAGGAAGTTATGAGAAGGAAAAAGGAAAGGTTGGGTAGGAATCCGTGAGTCAGTACGCTAGGATGTCCGGCTGGAGAGGTCTTAACCGGCCTCTCCCGATCCGGCTCGCCACGCAGTTGATGGGCAGACGCATCCGCCACCAAGACCCGGACAAACCTCACCACATGAACACGGGCATCCCCTGCTAAGTCATCAAACGTAGCGAACCACTCGGGGTGACCTATGGTGTACATGTTGGTTATCCAATGAGTGATTTCCGAGGGGGCGCGACGGTACCCAAACCCGCCTGTAAGCTGAACGCTTGGTTCGCCATTCTACCACCAGAGTGCAGTAGCGCTGTTTAATACTTTTTTTGTTGGATAAACTATTTTAAACAGTTGCAAAAGAGAAATAAATTACAAAAAATATAGTTAGAAATATAGCACAAGAATATAACATATAGGTAAAAAGAGCTACAAAACAGTTTTAAAAAGGTTACAAGTAGATATATAATATTATAACATAATAGCTAGTTCGTGCTTAAATTTGTAGGTCATGTGGAAAATATCCACATTTTCCGAGAAGTAGTTAATTAATCTAGTAAGCCTTCCCAGAGGCTATTTATAAGTTATTTCTGAACCTGGGAAGAAATAGAAGCCCGTGTTGGCGGCCTCGCGTGAAATTATCAAGGACATAAAATATTATTTCAGCCAGGATGTCAGGTATTAATAACTCTTATAGTATATTTAAAAATATGAAGAGGAAACTTTTTTTATTATTTCTATAGCATCTTTACATGGAATAGAAAGGGTGGAACCGCTGTATTGAAACGACCAATATTGTAGGAAAGAGAAAACATAAATTATTTTTGTAACAATACACATCGTCATGAAATAGAATAAAAGTTTTCTGAAAATAAAATTTGCATAGCTTTTAACCACTAATTTCATTTTATATTGTAACTAACCGGTTTCGCTTTATTCAAGCTACGTCGGGGTAAAATAACCTACTTGGCAGAGGTTGTTTTTAACGGGATTTAAAACAAAGAAATTTCTATGATTCGAGACTATTCTTCATTAGCTCCGTCCAGACTCTGAGAGGCATGCGACGCATCACCTGGACAAGTGCGAGGAAATATCAAGCAATAGTTGAACATTAATGCAAATACCCGTAACATTGTTTTTTTTTTAAGAATAAAATACAGATACACACAGTAATATTAAAACAATATATAATATCTGGACAACTCGCCTGCATTCTAGCTATTTTACACTTATTATAATATGATACAGATAAATAAACTTTAAAAATAATATTTAGGCAAATTAAGGAATTTAAGATTGTGTAACGCAGAAAGAATTTAAAAAAGTGCACAACTTCTAAATAAAACAACAGAAGGTAAATAAACTTTTTACATGAATGTAAAGGGAAAAAATAATGATTTAATAAAAAATAAAAATATCCTGTTACTGTCACAATAGATTTCCTTTACCCCTTTGAATGCAATTTTTTTTTGTTGTTGTTAGAAACTGCCCCGAACGCTACGGACGCGGTGTGTGGACAGAACTATTGGTTTTCGGTTCACCTGGAATCTTTATCCTGATTTTTCTGAAATATAAGAATTAAGTACATTATGCTTTCAATAGTGTCTTTTGTTCAAATCTCCATTGTCCACTGGGTTCAACCTCTATTGGTTTTCGAGTTACCACCGTGCCAAATATGGGTCAGTAACGAATTTATTATTGTACTCAAATAGAAGCATGTCGTGTCCGAAGCATTATGCATCTAACAGGACCGCTTAAGGTCACTTACACCTCGTGCCACTTCTCACAAGACATACCACACCGCCTTGCATTTTGAATACACTGCAGTGGCTCTTATGATATGTTTTCGCAACCACCAAATTGTATTACGATCTTTGTGTTTACATAATATTCTTGAATACGTAATATTATAATGATCCAACAAACAAATTTTTATTTAATTACTAGCTGATGTGTACCCGGCCTTTCTCGGGATTTTTGGAATAAATTTATGAAGTTGTGAATTCTTGCTTGTCGTTTGGGTGTCATAATTGATTTGACAGCGAAATTTCATTCCAAACATTTATTTTTTTCAAAACGTATCTAAAAATAGTTCGTGAGATTTTTTTTTTAAATTTAATGAAAAACAAATTTAATAGAGTTATTATTAAGTTCTGCAATTATGTTTAGTTTTTATTATTATGACAGCTGTTTCGGCGTTCAAGGCCATTTTCAAACTGTAGTTAATCCACATTGTGACGACTTATTTATCTGATTTTATTCACTCCCACCCAATTCTAATTTGGACGGGATTTTAAAAAACCGATTTAGTTAGAAAAAAATTAAAATTCTGATTTCTATGAGGTTTTCACATTTATAATAAGTAGGTACCTACTTGTGTATTCAATTTTAAAAATATTCTACCCAAAAAAACCTTCTTTTGAATATGTAATCTATGGCTAACCAGAGTAGTATATCTAACATAGTATAATATAATCTAGTATAGGCTAACACCTCAAAACAACATGGTTTTACACATTAGATTTCCCTAAACCTTCTCGGCTAATAAGAACAAGCTGTGCTATTTTCAGTGAAATCAGTTGAGTAATTTTTGAGAAAATCGAGGATAAACAGACAGACAAACATTCATTTTTAAAGATTGAGATAAAGGAAACAAACAGTCGTTGTAAATAAAACAACGGGTAAATGTAATAAAATTAACATATTCTAGACCAATTAAATTCCATTAAATTAATATTTTCTGTTTAATACAGATAATTTAAAAAAAATAAACACCAAATATGAATATAATATAGTTTTCGTATTATTAATATAATCAAGTCAGTGAACATGATTGTAAGAAAGAACAGTTTAGGTTCATGCGTTAATTACTATTAAAAACAATTAATAAACAATAGAAGGCAAGAAGAAGAAGAAGGCAAGAATTGAATTAATATGTTCATACAAAATAATTCACAGTCATCTATATAATATATTATTTAATAAAAATAAAACAATAACTTTGTTTATAACCACGAGAATTTTATTTAATTTTATTACGACTGACCGGTTTCGCTTAACATAAGCATCTTCAGGCCACAAAAATTAAACTAAAGTTATAGTTTTAAATATTTACGTCTCGTAGGGTATTGTGGGTTTTGCAGATAAATTGGATTTACAGTATCGTATTCTAAACAAATTGTTCGATCTGGTGTTGCATTTAGGGCAACGAAATGCAATATTTTCTAACAGATATGACGAATCACAAGATAGATCAAATTTTTGTATACCTAAGAATAAAGCAACAGAGATTTTTCTGGCAATGGGAACAAACTGATGAACAAATTGTAAATACAATCAATACAGGTTTGATATTGAGGTTCAAAATGATTGAGACGAAATCAAGTAGTTTATTTTAAATTTATTTCGAATAAAACATTTGCCGAAATTGCACTTCTGCGAGTAATGAACAAGACTTATTATGGGACTGTTAAATGGTATGTTTTACATTAACAAGTTTTCAAAGCAAATTGGTACATAAAGAAAAAAAACATTAACAACAGGAACATAATAGAAACAATAGGTAGGTACAGATTCGAAATATACAGACACCAGACAAAAATTTGGGTAAAAATACATAACAGTATTTTAAAAGAGAGAAAGAGTATACCTATATCAGAATCTACAAGGTTTAGCTGAAAGACGACCCCTTAAATTAAATTAAATTATTTTATTCTACTCATTGTAGAAAATAATATTAACATAATCCAAATGAAACATGAAAACGGAAAAAAAACGAAACAAAATAAAAAGATTTTAGTCGCATCTTGGACTCGAACCCAGGACCTCTGTCTATCCGGGGCAACCGCTTAACCAACTTAGCTAATGAGACCAGTTCAATTTATGTCATCTTCATCGATATCATATCTCAAATTAAAGATTTGTTAATATTATTCTTCATTTTTTATCCCATATTATTGGCAGTTTTTTATATGTATTTTTTTTATTTTCTGTCGTTTTTTTTCCGTTTTCATGTATCATTTAGGTTATGTTAATATTATTTTCTAGAATGATTAAATATTAAAATGAGGTGTTTAAATCTCAATAAAAATAATTAATATTTAAAAATTGACTATTTTATTCTATGTTATTATTAACTATTATGTATTTCATTTTCTTTCCGTTTTCATGTTTCATTTAGGTTATGTTAATATTATTTTCTAGAATGATTAAATATTAAAATGAGGTGTTTAAATCTCAATAAAAATAATTAATATTTAAAAATTGACTATTTTATTCTATGTTATTATTAACTATTATGTATTTCATTTTCTTTCCGTTTTCATGTTTCATTTAGGTTATGTTAATATTATTTTCTAGAATGATTAAATATTAAAATGAGGTGTTTAAATCTCAATAAAAATAATTAATATTTAAAAATTGACTATTTTATTCTATGTTATTATTAACTATTATGTATTTCATTTTCTTTCTTTAATTTTAAATTTCATTTTCTTTCTTTAATTAAAGAAAGAAAATGAATTATGATTTCGTAATTATAATTACTTTCCTTTTTATTTTATTTTTTCTCATTTTCTTCTTATGTATTTTGATATTATTTTTTACCTTTTTTAATACATTCAATTCTCTATTTATATTTGTATTTTCTTATGCAATATGGGAGATTCGCTTTGCACTAGTCCTGCTGGATTTAACACTTATATAAATAAAAATAAGAAAAATAATGCATTTAAATAAATTTATTTTTAGCATTTACCTAATAGCATTATGACCTTATATATGCCATTTAAGTATGCACCACAATTAGTTTATGCGGTATAGAGGGATGCTTTGCAATACGTATAATAAAGCCCATTTGTTTTTAGGCTTTTTCTAAAATATGTTCAATATGATCCTTAAATAGCATTTTAGTATCTTGTAATAATTCAAGATCTCTGATTGTTTCTACTCCCTATAAGGATACATGGTTTAATTTGTAAGAATAAATACTTTGATTTTTTCCGTGTAAAGGTTATAATGACGTTACATTTGTCTATGTTAAGATATTTAACTTATTTTTTAAAATTTATTCTTAAATTTAAATATAAAAACATTAGCCACTCACCTCACTAGGACAATCCTTTGTCGAGATGATCGGCTTTACAATTTAATAATAATCAGTAAATAGTAATAAGTGAATAATAATACATTAATAAAAAAAGAGTAAATATTAATAAGTATATAATAGGAAATAAATAATAATAATAAGTAAATAATTATCAGTAAATAGTAATAAGCATACAATAACACACATATAATATTAATAAGTAAATAGTAATTATAAGTACATAATAATAAAAATTGGTAAATAATAATAAGTAAGTAATATTATCTAAAGAGTAATAAGTAAATAATATTTATAATATAATCGATCGTGTTTGCATTATTCCTTAAATTTGTTAAGGTCTGCTTGTAACTTGTTGAAGTTATCTATGGAGTTAATATATGTATTTATATAATTTTATATCATCTGCATAAAGTAGGAAATAAGAATGACCAGTAACATGTTTGATTTTGTTTATATACAAAATAAAAATTAATAGAATAGGCAACAGTTATAATCCGTAATATGTAACCTAAAAACCCGTAGCATGGTTTCTATTTTGAATATAAGCAGGGAACCAACATAGAAGATTTTCATGTACACCAATCTTCCTAGGCTTGTTTAATAGCAAAGCTTTAGAAATATCAGTGTAAATGCAACCAACCTGTTTCCTACCAGTTAAGAATAAAATCGGGAAACTGTTCTATGTTCTATTCAACAGATGTGTAGAAAATTATTTTGGAATAATTTTGTACTTCTTTAAATAAAAAATAGAATATTTTATAGTAAGTAGATACTTACGAATAACTGTCATTTGCAAAATTAAAATAATCAAGCAACAATGGAGAAAACGTTTTGTTTGTTCGTCCACGATTCAGACCTGGCTATAAATACTATCTTGCTTATTCAATAATGGATTTTTTTTTGTTAGTAACGATTTTTCAATGTTTTTTTCGTGGTACCTGCATCCAATCCTTAATGATATTTGGCTATCTGTTCTGCCACCTTTGTAAGCGATTAGTAGCAAATTGACCACGAACACTACACTTCATCGAATATTTAATGTTTGAATCTGTGCGACCAACAATTACATATTATATAAATTAAATTAAAAACATACTTAGTATTCACCACTTTATAAATATATAAATATTCCTGACGATGAAAGCATCGCTTTCGAAACATGTAGATATAAATGTGCATTTTTAAAGTGGTGAATACTAAGTAAATTTTCAAATTAATTTATTTATAATGACGTCTATAGATAACTGTAGCTTGAACTTCCCTTACATAGCAAATGCAGATGAATTTTCAAGTTAATCAATTATTGCTAATGAAGAAAATTAATTCTTTCATTTATAACCGGCATAAAACTCCTATTTAGAAATACAAGGCCGCCGATGAAAGACGTTCATTTTTGTTATAAAGCTTAATAATAAAGGCTTTAAGAAAAACGATTTTCCTCCGGGCAACTTTGTATAACCTTATTCGATTTTCCAAAAGGAATTATTAAAAGCCTCCTCGCTCTCTCGATAAGGAAAACCTTAATTGAAAAAAAAACTAACCTGTTTTAAATACCGGCTCGTCCCACTTAAGTTTTATAATTAAGCTTCTAACTTAATACGCGGGACTTTTAGCAGGTCATGGGGCAGTCGGCTAATTAATCTTCAGAATTTAAACGTGATACTTGAGTTGGGACAACAATCATACATCATATTGGGTCAACATATATAAATATGTAGCTCTTGCCTACTATTACAGGTCATTAATTCTTGATGATGGCCTCATTTGCTTCGAAATTGATGGGTTATGCTTCATCCTTGCAAGTAGATACGAGTATATTCGTTAGTTTAATTCGAAAAACTTCCCTACTTTATATCCGCCGGCAAATTGATTTCAAATTAGAATTAGATGCATTAAAGACAACTCAATAGGAATTGAATGAGATTTTTAAATTTTGTGTAACAGATCCTGTGTACAAGTTCCTGGTCTTTAACGATGATTTGATCCTATTATCGTTGAAACGTAGGAACACGTTTTTATGCTCGAAAACAAAACCTAAGTTAAATCGACTTATACATTGGATTGGGAGCCTTTTTTGTAAGTTATTACTCCGCTGAGGTTTTATTTTTTTTCAAGGTTTATGCAATACATTCAATACAATAATAGGGTTCTATGATAAATTAACATATGCATAAATTGGCACCCCTTTAAAAGCTATATAAAGTGATTAAAAGTACGAAAAAAAAACTAGTCGGAAAACCTAATCTTGCCCATAATTAATAAATACAAATTAAGTGAATTGTTATTTTATTATATTAACTAACCCGTAAACCTAATTAATCTTTTATTTAATAAAAAAAATGTATATTATTAATTGGGTTAGGTTAGATTAGGTTTTAGGGGCAAGTTTTTTTTGCCGTACTTTTAATGACTCTGTGTCACTTTTTAAAAGTGTGGCGATTCATAGATGTGTTGATTTATTCAGTTACCCAATAATAGTGCAGACAGGTACTATGTTACGTCTGTTTTCACACGTGACAGCTAGTTAGCCATCAACAAACACTTTAACTTTTAAAATTTACCCGACATGGAAAAATAGGACCTTTCAAGCTACAACGTATAATATTAGGAATTAAATTAATTCACCGAAACGCTTAAAAACATAAAGAGGGTGAATAAAAGATTTCCAAAATCATGGAACGAGTTTATTCAAAATGAAATTCCGGCGGAGTTAACCCAGTGTGTGATTTTTAATCTGTTTCAATTTGGTGTCCTTTGTGTCTGCCGGGATCCGGGTTCGTTTATTTGTCTTTAATTACATTATATTTTCAGACCAATTATGATTCTTTGTTATTCGTGCTATCTTTCGCTCCTGCATTGTTATGTGCGCTGTACTTGTACTTAGATTATTTAAGTAATGGAGGTGCGGTGTTTTACGAATTTTCGCTATTTTACGATTTCTAATTAACATTAAAAATGTGTATTCAAATCACTGAAACAATGTGTTCTTAAATTAAATTTGGTAATTTGTGTTAGTCTATGAATAATTGTTTTAATTCATTTTCATAAAATGTTTTTATTCTTCGAAGTGTACTGTTTTTAATATTATAATATTACTTCAACTAGGCAACTTCGAATCAGCGTTTTAGAGTTACACACAAAAAAACATACCTTTATTTAATAAATTAATAAGAATTAATTTTTTTAGACTACTGTTTTAAATTTCATTTCGTGCTCAAAAAATAATTTTAACAATGAATTGTACATAATTTATCAGGTTGAAACAACATGTTGAACAAAGAGTTTAAGATAATAATACTTGGACGATTCATATAGCGCCGTTTTTGTGAAAAATCACCTCAAGGGTGCTGTGGCAAGGGACCTCATGTTTATCCACAAATAATGGACGTTCGTAAACTATGGAGAAATACATTATTTTAAAAGAATAATAGTCCAAATTTATTAATAAAAAAATATCCCATATACTATCCAACCAGCTTTTTATGCTATTAATAAATTTTAAAAAAATGTTTTAAATAACAAGGATAAAGATGATATATTAAATACAACCCGGGTTCGTAAATTAATTTGTAATAATTGTAACTTTTTATATAGGAAATATTTTAAGAAATTTTAATACTGTAGTTAAGGAGCACCTAAGATGTCTAAGTAAAAATAATTATTCTGAATTTGCCAACCATATTTTGGAAACAAATCATTATTTTGTCATAAATAAATACAACTGGTTTACGATTAGATAAAATTTAAATTAGAAAATGTATTAATAGTCAATCAAGTATTGTTAATAAAACAGGTTTTTTTTTTCTAAATAGCAATCTCTTAAATTTTGTTGTGTAAAGAAGGGAAAGGAATGGGAAGGTTAGGTTGGAGGAAAGCCCCAAGTTGGAAAGCCAGTGTGGTGTAAACTGGGAATGTCAGGGAGAGGGGAAACGGGGAAGAGGAAGGTTGGGTTACAGGGGAAGTTATGGGAGACAATTATAATCTGCAGGACTTACCCTGGAGGTGGTTTCCTCGATGTTGAAGTCTGCTCCGGACATTAGCCTAGCTCAGATCGGCAGGGGACATCAACTTCTTATCATACAGGGTCGCGAATCGATCGCAATCTTATAATTGGGTTGAGGGCGTTTCTATTTCTACGTTAAATTAGTACAGGGAAGTGTGAAGCGCAGCAAAGAGCGGTCCCAAACCGCCGTGGGCGCTTGTGTCGCATGTTTGCTCCTGTTTTGTTAATTTATGATCTGATTGGTTTAATTGTGCGCTCGAATCGCCTGATTAGTTAATTTATGGAGGGAAATGATGTGGTTGCTTGCCAGGCTTATTTGCCAAGACGAGTAGCTAGAACTCTTCTCAGGGTCAACCGTTCTTTACATAACAATTTATTTTCACATGTATGCTATATTTAGTTTTTTTTAAATTTTAATTTTTTTTTCTTGATTTTATTAATTTTACATTAATAATAAAAATAATTTCTTTTTTAAATTTCCAGTATGAATTTATTATTTAAAATTTTATAATTACTTTTTCAATATTTTTTACATTTTTAATTAATTACCTACCTAGTTTCAACACTTATTGTTAATTTTTGTTTATGTTTATAATTTGTTTATTCTTACATTATTATTTTGTATTTTCATCATTTCTCTATACTCGTTATTATTTTTAGTATACTGTGTATCCTGATGAGGAATGTTGCGTTTTCGAAACATGTTGATGTTTATGTGTTAAGAACAGTGGAGTAAACAAGAAATTTTTATTAATTTATTAATTATGACGCCGCAAAATAATTACAAACCAATTGAAGAAAAAAGGATTTATTTCTTCGCCCATTTAACGCAACAAATATGGTTCTATGATAAATCAGCACAATTTTTAAAAGTTATATAGAGATCCGTAAGCCTAACCTAATTAATCTTCCTTAAAAATAATTATTTTAATAATTAACAATACGATTATTTTGATAAGGTTTTCGCATTGACGTGTATTGAAGATCAATGGGTTTTTTTTTATGAACCTTTAATGACATATTACTTTTAAAGTGTAGTATTACTACAACATACATGTGTTGATTTATCCAATCACCTCCAAAAACATCATATGTGTATAGTATTCATGAACTTTCACGTATGCCACAAAAACATGATTTGTTTTGTTGTGGCAAGAGCCCTGATTGGCGCCACTGGTGGAGCCACACTGGAATCCCGGTGAGTGAGCCGCCATACAGCTCTATGCATTTTACTGGTTGGCACGTGGCGATGCTGGTGGCGGCCACCAACTTGTGGTGACACCAAGTAGACACCAGGTGAGGGACCCTCCATAGAACGTTATACATTTAAAATGGTAACCCAACTGGTTGTGCCGGTGAAATTGGGCGCCAGCAATGTGCAGTGGCTAATGGCCCAAATATGATAAATTGATTTTGTTATTTTAATTTAAAAAGCAATAAACAGTAAACAGTATGCAGTATATGAATGTACATAATATTGTGCTAGTGAAACATCTGGCAAGGCGTGCAGTCCATAAATGCAGTGCACCCCCCCTGTAGGCGTGTGCCTTTGTTCTCACTTAGGTAAGTTGTAAAACTTACGTACACGTTAATTACAATTTTTTCTCAGTTCGCATTACAAATCAAATTACAATACGGGTTACAAAAAAAATGTTATAAAAACATTATAAAAATGTATTCAGAGAATCCTTATTCTGTATAAACGTGCCTGTTTTGTTGCATCGCGAATCTATTTGATTCACAGAGCCATTTTTCCATGCATGGCACCGTCCTCTAGAGTTAGTTCATCTTTGTCTCGCGTATACGTGGCACACTTTTATATCAGCCTCGAGGACAAATTTAATGGTCAAAGGGTACCGGAAGTGGATAGGGAGGGTTTGTTCCTTTTTCAAAAATAAGTGCCGGAAGGGAATAGCGTTTGAAATTCGTTAGCCAAATGAAAGGTTTTTGACACCGATTTAAATAATACAACAATTTTGTGTACGAATTTATCATTTTTCTGTAGTGGTGAGTAACATGTTCCTCTAAAAATGCATAACGACACAACAATCGATTTAAAAACAGCAGGCGTTAGAACTTTATTCTGTTAAAAATTTCACAAAACAATATTTGCCGCAAGTCAATCCACAATTCAATATGTTTAATTTAATTTATAATTTAATATTTAATATGTAAGAACTCGACAAAAATTTAAATGACAGTTACCTGCACGAGACGTGTAAGATCCGCACAACAAAAATAGTGTAAATATTTAGGTACGGGCACATAGGGACGCACGACTATTGCGAATCCCCTTGAGAAAGGTGTTTTGTAGTTTCTCAATGGAGATCTTGTCGCTCCGAGCATACTTGACTTATGGCACTATCTAATATGGTCGGTCGCTGAGGTAGCGGGTGGTGACGTCAGCGGTTTCTGGGTGTAGAAGACTGTTCTTGTCTGGTAGCGGCAGATTAAGGTATCCAAGGGAGGACATGTTATCCATTCTGCGTTTGAAGTGAATAAAGTGAACAGCGCCCTTGAGGTGATTTTTCACAAAAACGGCGCTATACAAATCATCCAATTATTATTATTATTATACTGCTGTGCTTGCGCTATTTATAAGGCTCGCGGTACGGAAGAACATTATATATACGTGTTGTGAAATCTCCGCTCGGTATTGCATCTGTGGTGGAATATTGACTTGGTATTGCGTTTGTTGTGTAATATAGGCTCTTGGCTCGGTGTTGTGAAATACCACCTCTCGGCTTGGTTGCACGTGTTGTGCAATAATTTATATTTGGTTATAAAGAAATATGTTTTATATGTTTAAATTAATCCACTGTAGACACGTTCGATACAATACCCTTTCTCCATATGACAACATTGTTTTAAATTATCTATTCTCGGTTACCAGAATAATGATACCTATATCAGAGATTTGCTAAATGATTAATTAATTTTATTAAGACAAGATTACGATCAATTCTAAGAAGATTCGATTTTCATTACATCTTTATTCCATACATGCGCTTCAAACAGATTTTCAGAAAAGAGGTTTCAAATATGATTCTGAATTCAAAAAATAATATTATAACTGAAATGCCATTAGGCTCTTGGAAAATATCGTCACCTTAAAAGTAAAATCTAATTATTAAAAAATTATAAGTCAATTTTTTACAAATTAATATTTGAATACCATCTTACAGAATTTAAAAAAAAAATACATATTACTACGAAAATCTTACATCTGTAAGATAATTATGAGTTAGAAAAAAGGTTATTAAGTAATAGAAAAAAAAACTGAGAAATAAGAAAATTAAAAAAGGTATTCGTTGTAAAATATTTAATAGTCAGGGCGGCATGGATGCACTATCGATTTTACAACTTTGAATATGGATTGATTTTTTCAAGTCGTTTTTACTTTAAATGAAAGTAGTCTAAAATTGTGTTATTTGTTGTTTTTTGACAAAACAATTTTGTTAATACTTACTTTTATTATTTACATACTTCAAAGGGGTATTTCAAAAATTTTAATAAAAATTTAATAGTATAAAAATTAACTTTTTTATATTCCGCCTGTAAAGTTGATGAAATGGATTTTACTAATTAAGGTGGCGATATGGTAAAAAAAACCCACCCTTTAATATGAATTTAATATATATACAATGATGAAGGAATTTTACCGAAATGAGAAATCATATTTTCATAAACACTTTGGGTTTTTACCGACTGAATTGGGAGAATAGAGAAGTGATTCTGTGGAATTATTCAAGAGCTTCACAAAAACCTATAAAGGGTAAGGTCAATATTTGCCAAAAAGCTTCTGCGATTTTATGCCAATTAAAATGAATATTGAGTAAATATTTATTTTTAACGTCTGGTATGGATAGATTGGTTCAGACTACCTTCAGTACCAGACAGGTGAGAGTAGTTTGTTGGGATTTCTTATTACCAGACTCTTAAATAGCGGAAACGTGAAAGAGTGAGTATATTAATTGTTTTTTGTGTTTAATTCGTAGAACTCCATTTAATTTTTTTTTTAAATTTAATTTAAATCAAATTTAATAATGTTATTATTAAGTTCTGCAAGTATTTTTAGTTATTATTATTGTGACAGCTGTTTCGGCGTTTAAGGCCATTTTCAAAGTGTGGTTAATCCACATTGTAACGACTTATCTATATGATTTAATTTAATCCTACTTCTTTAAAATTTGGATGGTTAATGATTTACTATCGGTAAAACCGATTTAGTTAGAAAGCAATTAAAATTCTGAATTCTCTGAGGTTTTCACATTTATAATGTGTGTTTTACTCGTATTTAACTGACAATGTTTTCTTAATTGATTTATTTAAATGTGTTGTATTGTTTTGATAATGTGAATATACTGAGAAGCGGTGAGTATGTAATTTTCCTTACTTTATTAATTAATGATATAAAAAAAATGTGAGATAGTGAGCATCCTTCGAATAAATAAATAAAAAAACATTGGTCAAAAACCTACCTCTGATAAAAGTTAATATTATGATTTCTATAAAATAGCCATAATTTTTCTCACTTGGATGTCGCGTTATTTATGGCAAAATGCCGTTATTTTTGGTGGAATTTTTGGGAAAACCGGTGCTATTTTTCAGCAAAAGCAGTTGTACTCTGCAGTAAAAGTGATGTTATGTTCTTTTTGGCATTTTACAGTAAAAAAGATCAGTTATTTATGTATTTTTATTTTTAAAAAGAAAGTGATTATTTACATGAAAAATTTACAAAAAAAACTTAAATGAATTTCTCGTTATTCGGGTGAAAATGTCAAAATTCGCGTTTTCGCGTACAATAGATGAATTTTTCAGGTCTCTATAGATGTATTTGTGAAAAGGCGCAGGGGCCGTTTGACTACGGATATGAAACAGAGTATGGAAAGCAAGGTTTAAACCAGAAATAATTTCTTCAAAAAAAGTAAAATTATTTTGTGTTATCATGATTAATGAGAAATACTTTGTACATCCTGACGAGGGAAGCTTCGCTCCCGAAACATGTCGATATATATTAAAAAAATGGTGTACATAAAGTATTTCTCAATATTTTAAATGTCTACTTTTTATATTTGTATTTTTATTATCAACAGGAAAGTCGACGTCACCACCGCCATGGGGCGACATGTTATTCAGAAAGATGTTTAATAAATTTGATGTTCGTAATGAAATTCTTACGTTGCATCTTTCACTTAATAATTAAACAAAGATCCTTCGTCAAATAACAGTCCACTACGGAGCAATGCTATTCCTTTGTTTTTGAACCACGCAACGCAATTGTGAGGTAGAAAAAGTGCCCGTGGCTGCGGTTGGGGTGATTTGACGTTTATTAAAATACTTGACTGATTATAAAAGATGACCGGCAGTTTGTTACTCAAATATAGAGAGGCCCGCCACAATTATTATTGTAGTTATTAAACACTATACCCGCCACTTGTGGCCTGCGAGGCGGGGAGAGGTTTTTACATTACGCTTCACATAATAAGAGCTGCGTATACAACTTAGAGCAATCAACAACATGATTCAAGGCGGACAATGGTGAATTAGTACTTCTCATATGTAGGCACGAAAGTCTTTTGTGTAATACATACATATACTGAGAATTTTTAACAAATATTGAATAGCGTATAAAAATAGTAATAATAAAATTTCTTTTAATTTCTTTTCTTTTCTTTAATACTATTACTATTTATAAGTTACTAAATTTACACGACTAATTGCTATTATACAACAATGTTTCAAGTTATGATCTAATTATTTAAGTGAAAATCCATCACCAAACATAAGAACCTTGTTTCTTTATGGTGAGGAACAGCTATATTATGTTTTCTGTGACTTTTCTGTTTTACATCTCATTTGAGATTTGCTAATATTATCATCAAATAATAAAAAAATTAACATAAAAATTATTCATTAATATTCGTTTGAAAAAGTATTTATGTTAGGGTAGCAGAGCTTCACTTTCGATTCATTTGCGATTCATAACTTTGACTGAATCGAATTCTTTATAATATATAAATAAAACCGTTTAAAATAGGAGTATTTTTTTTTTCATCTTATAACAATTTATCTTTTTATATGTATTTTGTGCATAAAGTATTTATAAAATGTATCTCAAAATTAAAAAATTCAAACAAGTTAAAAAGTAAACAGTTTTTTGTATAGCTTGTAAAGTTGCTAAAATGCACTGGTAATTTATTAATTAAGGTGACCATGTGTCTGAAAACAATTTTCTCGTAACTTATCTTTGACATCAAAAATATTTTGTGCTTACTTGTACACTGTAACTAAAACATGATCTAAATGAAATTTCTTGTTTTTGTTTTTATTTTATTAATATTTATGCATTATCGACAGGTAACGGCTTAAAACAAACAAAAAAATTTCATTAAAAATATATTGTCAAGCCACAAAGTGATTGCTTTACTCGATAAATTAAATATAATCATTCGGTAGCCTTACTGTACTTCTACTGTATTCTAAATATTTAAAAGAAACTTTCTCCTTTCGTTTGGTGGGAGAAATACCAAGATCCCCGAAGGGTCTAGGTCTACGGGTGTCTTCAGGTGTTCTGTGGACCTCATCAGTCCCACCGCAAAGCTGTAAAGTGATAATCCATTGCCTGTGTGCTCGGTATTTTGTGCCCGGCCGCTATTCCGCATTGCCGAATCTTTTGGATTCCTCCTGTGAATCAAATAGTCACGGAAACCTGAATTTATGGGTCAGTTTCAGACTGTCTCTCAATCGGGTCAAATACGAGATGGGTAGATATATGATTTTGTTGGCTGAATGCCTTTCATATTTCGACCAAAAATGTTTGAAAAGTAAGTATTGCAAAATTGGGAAAAAAATGACTTGTGGAGATTCAAATGGTATATTATTATCTGGAAAAACTAATACAGATTTTCCTCTATGCAATTTGAAGGCCATCGCAACTGCTTTCAACTCTCAAAAACATTTCTGTCATGTGCTATAATAAAGATATGGATTGTCCACTTCTCTCACAAAAATGAAGCAAGACACCAATTTTTTCAAATGTTCAACAATAAAAATCATATATTTTCATATGAAGCGGTAACTTAGTGATGTGACATTATAATTTAAAAAATAAAATGTTTATTGCATAAAAATGGAATAGGCATTCGATTAGATAACTTAGAAGGGTTAGAAATAAGGAAAGCCAAAAACCCAAATGATAGACTCATTAATAATCAAATAAATTTAAATAAAAGTCCAATAATTAAATTATTCCCAATAGACAAAGTAAACACCCTTCCCGGTCAGGTACCTGCTGATCTCCCACCCTTGGCCCGTCACTCGCCTGTTTTTATCAATCTATGACACATGTGTATCTTAGTTCATCGTTTAGTTGTATACTGCCCTGAAGAAGCTACGGTAGTAGCGAAACCCGGTCGGCAAAAGTATAAATAAAAGTGATGTAAGCAAAGTTACTGTTTTATTTTTTAAATAAAAATCATGTTAAAACATAGACGAATCCGTTTATTAACTATTAATAATACAAAAATTATTAATAATTTTTCACACATTTATTATCAAAATCAAACCTCGCTACAAGACACCCCAATTAAAAAACAAAATTATTTATACCTTACCTACCCAGTATAAATTAATACAAAAGAAAGTTCAAAACGATCGCCTATCGATTTTATTACAGCCCAGCTGTTCCCAAAAGCATTGTTGTGTAAAAAGCTTTCAGAGCTTTCTTTTGAAATTGCAAGAAACAACGATTTCCTGAGATTATTTAGTTTGCTAATAGCGATTGCCAAGTTCCGATAATGTTCATATCAGAAGGAAACTGGCCCCATTCACTAGAAAAAAGAATCTTAAACCTTTCCGAAAAAGAAAAAGTTATTTTAATTTTGTAAAGGAAATTGCTGAAAATGAACAAAATATATATATTGCATGAGAATGATTATTAATATATTTTAATATATTACGTATTCTATATATTCCTAATGAAGAAAGCATCGATTTCGAAACATGTGCATAATAATAAAGTGGTGAATACAAAATAATTTTGAAATCATTTAATATTAATATCACTGTTTTGATCACTACTGTATTTAGTAATTTCAGTATTATTAAATGTAATTTAAAAAAATAATTATTACCTATTTATTAGTTAAGCCACTCTCACGACTTCTTCAGGGAAAGTAAATGAAGTAAAGAATTATGAAATAAACTTTTTTTATCAAAACACATTATAATCACTTGTTGATTAAAACTAGATGAAGTTCAATTTTTTATTTATTTAAATCATTGTACTTTCAAAGAGGAAATGCATACAGGGTTTGTCAGATCGTACCCGACAAACTTTAAACAGCGAGTTCTGATCTTATTTTGAGTAAAAAAATAAAGATGGTTTTTGGTCTCCCGTGACTTCTAATTTTAACTTAAAAAATATAAAATCTGAAGGTATTGGACAGTTACGGCCGCTCTTCCCAACCTTACTGAGCAACTGGTGATCCGAAATTTTGCCTCAGCACTGCTCAAATGCACAAATTCGCCCTTTCCAACGAAATTCCCAGTCAAATTTACGATCATCTTAAGGTATCGATTTTTGTGGATTAAAGTTCTCCTCAGTAAAAGACTAGTTATAAAAAGTGTCAACAGAGTGTAAAATGACAGCGTAAACATCAAATGTCATAATATCGATGGTCAAACGTCATTCGTTTCGCGAACTATTTTTTGTACATATTGTGTATTGGCAATTTTGAACATGAACAGCGAAGATGAAGATATTTTTCATATAATACCAATAGTGGGTATGGACAGCGAATATTAAGACAGACACGATGAAGATATAAATCAAATAGTGGAATGGGCGGAAGTAATGACGGTAATATCGGACTACACAGGCGGCGACAGGATGTAGATGTCGATTACATCGAAATATTAAATGAAAATGGAAGATGTGATTAAATCCACATTCTTTATTTTCTCGTTTTGGGTGAAATTCTTTCCACGTTTTTGCTTGCTGTCCATGTGTTATTGAAAGAACGCACGAAAGACAAACGTCAAAAATGTCTCATTTGACTTCGCGGCATTAGCAAAAGTCAAGCTAACACTTTATTTTTAACATAAACGTATTAAATATAAAATGTTGGTGTTTGTATTACAATATTTAAGACAAATAATATGTATTCATAATAAATAGAAAATTAACTCGTCTATGTTAATTTAACGTTGAAAGTTTTTACTTTGATGTTATTTTATTGACTATGAACGTGTACAATTATATTTTCCATAAAAGTGGGCGAGTCTGTAATAGACAATTTAGGAAGTTCAAAGATAAAAAATGTTTGGAAACAGTCAAATAGATATAATAGAATACTTAACAAAACACTTGGCTGATCGGCGGCTCAGATTGATCATTCGAAAAGTTGGGGAGAACGGCTGTTAGGATCGGGGTGGAAAGTTGGACGGTTACTCAGTCAAGTGACCAGAGACGATAAGTGAAATAATTTTTTAATCAGTGAATTTGAAAAAAAACAATCAATGCAATCTACATTTTTTCGTACAATTAACCCCGTGAATCATTGGTTAAAGCTTATTGGGTACGTGGTGATACACCCTATATGAAACGATTTAAACAAGATAGTACAACAGACTTGTAATAGATATGTCAAAAAAATGTTGAAATTAAAAAATTACTCCTTCCACATTGCCATTTTCATCCATGACTATAAGTAGATAGTTTATAATATTATGTTATTGACCTGAAACTTAGTTGAATCGCCATTATAAAATAAATTTTTAAAAACGTTTTGAAAAAACACAATAAAAATTAGCAGTAAATTATAATTAAATTTAAAACGTTATTTTTTAAATGCTTGCAGCATATTTCCAGAAATGTCTGATAATTCCAAAACACATTGCAATTCCTTGTCGAAGTATGGTAACTTTGTGTAGGTACATACCCGCGGGAGAAAATCCAAACATTCCTTAAAATTGCTGTAGTTTTGTTTACAAATCCGAAAAGAAAGATACTTCCTAACATTCATCTACCCTTCTCCCCCCTCACTACCTTCAGTTTCGAAACATTCCTCAAATGGAGATGCCATATTTTCACAGAAGCTAGAAACGTATAAGCAGTACTCGATAAAATAAAAACATTTTATCATCGAAGAATATAATAATATTAACAAATCCCAATGAAATATGAAACAGAAAAAGACGAAGACAATAAAAAAAATAACGGTTGCAACTGTGGCACGAATCCAGAATCTCGTTCTTACCGGGACATACAACACATACGAGTATTATAGCGCAATTGGAGAGTGCTGGCCCATTAAGATAGGGAATCTGGATTCATGTCCCAGTTGAGACCGTTACCTTTTTAGGTTCTTAGTCTTTTTCTGGTGGATATTTCATTGTTATTATTTGTTAACATGATCCTTTTTTCGATGGTTGGATGGATGATTGAGGTTTACGATGTCTTGTAAATTTGTCTCTAAATATTTAATCGCTTATAGTTTATGGTTGCCAATACCTGTCTCATGGAAAGCTGTGGCCTTTCTTACCTGCCTCATTGAGAAGTATGCAAAAGCCTGAGTATATATTATGTTATACTCGTAATTACTTCACTGTTATAATAAATTATTCCGGCCAAGACAAAATGGGGAGTAGTTGTTTCTTTCGCGGTGAAATGAATAATGGACCCTCAATGCCAGCGGCAATATAAAACGCGTATTGCCGCGATTTTGATATTACTTTTTTGCCCTCCGCATTTTGGATTGCGTTAAATGGGTAGGTACAGATGGTAGATTAGATCCCTGGGAAAATGCGTTTGAATGGATTTTGGTTTAAGCAGCCGTTTTATTTAAAAATCTCAGGTAGGCAGTTTAAGTAAGGGAATATTGTAGTGGACCCGATAAAAATCAAAGTTTGAAGTTTATGTAGTGCAATTCAGTGATATTCTTTACAATTGCGCATTGCTTTTAAACTATAATAATATTAATGTACGTGTAAACAAATATTTTTTTTACAATTTCTTCAAAAGATTTGTATTCCCTTTGTGGCGTTAATAGTTAGTAATTTTTAATTAATTTATAAATAATTTTTTTTTTTAGAATCCATCCATGGAAGCCTCCTTAAAATTACTCTTACAGTGGTTTAGTTTAGTTTAACAGCTTTTCAAATAAGTATGAGCAACATACAAGTACAAAAAAGCTGAAAAAAACTTACGGATGTAACTTTAAGGCTGCTCTCTGACGGTCCGGTGAGGAATGAACATTTCACTCGCTACTGGAGACACTGCGCAGAAAAGTTCCACAATGGACTGCGTTGCAAACCTTTACCTTACTTTAGCAAACTTGACTTTTCTGTGCAGTGTTTGCAGTACCGAGTGAAATGTTCATTCCTCACCGGACCTTCAGAGAGCAGCCTAATATTAATTGAACCATGCAACACATGTGAGATTTATTTATTTAATATTTTGTTATTTATTATTAATAAAACGGTAAATTAGAATAAAATTTGTATAAAATAGAGGTAGTAGAATAATTTTTTATAAGTATTCACTCATATGAAGCAAACACTGTACAACGATATAACATAGGTATACTAATATATTACATAGCTTAATAAGTTTTAACGGATGGTAAAAGGACTTGGTTACTCATTTAATGGAGGTTGGTGTATGTGTGTGTGTAAGTGTCTCACGTTAAATGTTGTCGCGGAGATAAAAGAAAAGAAGGGTCACCATTAAATAAATGTATTTCTCAACGCGTACAACTTATAATTCAGAAGGTTAAATGCAAAGGAGTGAGAAGCTATGTAGATGCAAGTAGCAAGTCACTACGATGTTTTAACCATGCGTCTGATGCGTCCGATGCTTCCAACTCGGCGGAAGGCAGGAAAGCGAATCTGATTTGTTTTTTAAACAATAGAGTGCAGGCCGATTGTCTTTTATCTTGTAGTGATGGCATATTTAAAAAGAATATAATTCAAATGAATTTATGTTTGTTCAGTGCTTGCATATTACAAAGTATTTAACAGAGGAGTAAAGTAGGTTGGGTGATAATACTAAAATGAAACCATTAAGATATAAAAATATAACTTAACAAAATATTGGATACGATTAAATAGTATCAGAGGAGTATAGTAGTTCGAATGATAATGTATGCAGTATAAATATATCTATATGTATATTAAAATCAATGTAAGTTTGTTTGTTTGTCCTCGATATTCTCGAAAATTGCTCTACCGGTTTCGCTGAAAATAGTTTGTTTTTATTAGTGCCGGGAAGGTTTAGAGAGTAGTTGAATGAAATCCAATATGTAAAACTGTTGCTATAACGTATTAAAATGAAGAATATTGAACCCGCCATGTTTTATTTAGGTATAACACTCTGGTTAGCTACAGATTGCATATTCAAAAGAAGAAGGTTTTTTGGATGGAATATTTTAAAAATGGAAAACATGAGTAGGTACATTTAAGAACTTTATGATTTAGATATATTTAAAAAAATAAACGTTAGAAACGAAATAAAATATTCAAATGAATGTTTATTTACGAGTATTTGAAGATCGTTACTTTCGCTGTCAAATCAATTATGGCATCCTAATGACAAGCAAGAATTCAGAACTTCATAACTTTATTCCAAAAAAAAAAATCCCGAGCAATGCCGGTACACATCGGCTAGACATAAACAAATGACACCAACGTGAATTTTAAAAGCATAAGTTTAACAATTCAACAATTACACTTAAAAACTCAGTATACTTGTAGACAATATCAATATAAAAGTTCTAGATCTTTTTACCACTTTTTCAGCATTTCTTTGATTTTAGTTGTGGGTTTAGGTTTGATTTTTATATTCATTGGCACCATGTTAAATATTGTGGGTACAAGATAAGTGAATGTTCGTTACCCGTATTTATTAGTAATTTTTCGAGCTACAATTTTTTTTATTGATAATGATGTTCAAACTTGAATACCAGTATATTTCGTTTTTTTTTTCAAAACTTGAACTAAAACTTAGTTTTCTTGGTCAAAATAATTTTTTTAAATTTAAAATTTTTTTAAAGGCCACCAAAACGTTAGAAATCTATGGCATAATTTTATATTCCATTCATGGTAAACCATAACTAAACATAAGGAATAAAATTATGGACCTTTTCAGAAAGATTAAACTTTAAAAGAAAAAAAAATTAACTCAAAGAAAAAAAATAGTATTGATCATTAACATTATCATAATATCCGTATTGATATTGGTTTGTTCATGAATACTCTAATTTCTTTCATAAAAAAAATAGTTGTTTTTATTGAGCAATTACTTACAAAATTAAAATGATTTTTTTTTTATTAAAAAACCTTTATAACTTTTTTCCACTTATTTATTTTCACCATGTAACGGGAATCCTCAGACTGGTACAATGAATACTAAATCTATAGAAATAATTACTTACAAAGCTTAAAGTCACCCAAATTAAGTTAAAATTTTGCCAAAACTTAAAAAAAAAAGTATTTGAAATTCAAAAACGAAAAATCAATTTTTTCATACTTATCCAAAAACAGAATGCTCACGTGACATCAGATGTTCCAAATGCAATGGTACCAACACAACACGGTGTTTTGATAAGCTGATTTTTTATTCTTTTTTAAATAGCGATTTATAAAATTCTGCGTACAATTATATATATATATATATATATATATATATATATATATATAGTGAAATTTATATATTCAGAATCGGCGTTTGCTGATCTATATGAATATATATTTTTAAAATATTTATATTTTTACTGGAGTTCCTTATTAAAAAAAAATCAATTTAATATACGAATATGTAATGAATATTCGTAACAGAATATATTTTTTTTAGATTCTATTCAATGGGCGAATATGCAATGCAATTAGGATTTAATAAATAACAACACACCAACAAAAAGCATAAATGTGAAAAATTAAAAAAATATTACTTTACCCACCTTTAGAGTAGTACCTAGGTTATGAGAATTAACTCTGTTCCTAGCATTTTGGTCAGTTTATTGTTCCACGAATACATTTTAATTATTCATTAGCTTCGTACACTAAATAACAAACATTTGCGACGTAATTTAAATTGCTACTTGAAAATGATTAATTGTAGGGTAAATTAAAGTTTCTAAAACAAAATCACCATTATAATTTATATTGCTACAATTTGGTCCACTGTATACGATACGCAAATATTGAGTCTACTGTTCATTTTGAAGCCGCATACATTAAAACCCAAATGGCATGACAACAATAATGCTAAAAGTTTCGGACAAATAAACCTTATTGAAAAAATTCAATTTCTGCAAATGGCATCTAGATTGTATTGACGTCCTTTCAGCATTTTTTTAAAACGCATTCAAAGCAATTGAAAGCCCAGTCTCTTTTAAAATGGCCAACAATTAATAAAACAGAGGAAGGGTCGCTTGAATGAAAGTAATAAAAAATGTCACCACAGACTGCTCGTGGAACAGGCTGGGAAAATGGCGGAGTCGTCTGTGAAGCTTTACCCCAAAAACAAGTAATCAATATGAACAACTTCATCAAAAGCTGCAAATCATCTGTAAGCTAACCACCATCAATCAAACTCTCGTTAGGTGCATTTTGCTGAGGTGGTTAGGGGTCTTGCATTTGTTTGCAAAGCCGAACTTCGAAGCAAATCAAACACAATGTGCTGCCATCCGTAAGGAAAAAAATAAGTATCGTAGCGCTAGGCGGGAAACTTGCGCTATGGACGCAAGTTCCTTTGTTTTGAAATGTATGCCTTGTGATTTTAACAGGCATGTAGCATATGGGCACCTTGCTGCAGGGTAGGTTATTTCCATCATGGTGTGCAAGAATTTTGAAGGTCTATTACCAGTGGCGTGCATTGCTCATCTGACCGAAGGTAGGCTGTGCGTAGTTTTTCTCACTTTTGTGAGGCTGATAGGAGTGGAGAGGGAAAGGAGGTTGGGAAATATGTGACTATACAGAAGTGGTCACCAAAAACATTTAATGACGTTTTAAGCAACAGAGCGCTAGTGAGAGCATCTAGCACTCTGCAAATTTGAGTTAGTATGGTGCTTTTGGGAACTTTGCATTGTATCCCTCAGATAAAAAATGTGTTCTATGTAGTAATACTCCTTTACGAAGAAAATTGCAATATCACGACAAGAAAAACTTGGTAAAATATTGAACAAAGTAAAAATTTTACCATGGTAAAATATCTAACCACTCGACAAACCAATGATGATGCTGAAGAGTATAAGAGTACAGAACCATCTTATTGCTTTTATAATACCAGTAAAAAACTACAATAATTATCTTTAACGTAATAACATTCATGAAGTTTAAGGCCTCCATCTTAACCTGTTATATCGTGGATATTTTGAAAAATAAAAGTTTCACCGTAATTCGACCAAAATAATATGAATTCTATTTTTAATAAAATATTCGTTAAATTCATATTCAAAGTAGGTATTTATTCATTTTTTTCCTTAGCTTCGCACTTAAAAGCTCGTGCTCGTAAGTAAGTTCTAAATTCTACATTCGTATTTTCCAGTAGAAAGATGATGAGAGGATGAAAAGATTTCAACGTTAATTTTTAAACATTTTTCCCAGACGAGTGCAGCTTCCTTATAGTCGTCCATATTTTATGACTGCCGGAGGAATTTGTGCGATCAGAACAGAATGGTTTTATGCGTCCGGAGTCTGACGAAGCAGCCCTCTGTAATTTTGGGCCAAGGGTGTAGATTTCATATTATCCTTTTAATGTAACTACGTATATTTTCCAACAAATTTCACAACATCCTTCCCCCAGATATAAAACGAATAGAAAAGTTTAATGTGTACAAGGCAAGAATTGAAGTCTGAAGAGGTCAATGAAATAACCTTAAAAACCGCACAAAAAAGACACAGAAGACGTACCTAATCAGATGATATCAAAATTAATAACTCTAGTCTGTCTCAGAACAGAACAGTAAGGAGTGAGGACTAAGAAAAAAAAAAAACAAAAAGTTTACAAAATAGAGCAATTAATTAATATACCATTTTGAATTTCAAACAATTATTATGTAAACAAATTTAATACCGCCACTATATTTTGTATTTTCACGTGCTTATTTATACAGAAGATAATGAAACATTAAAAAAATGAGAAATCTTAAGTTTTTCAAAGATATTCATACTTATTTAGGTAATAATCTTATACAAAACCAATATAAGTGAGATAGATAGGTAATGAAGACCGGTTAGTGACTGAGTAGTCTAAAGCGTCAGTTTCCCAACGAGGAGTGCGTCGCGGGTTTAAAAACTAGTTCTAGTTAAGTCCTCGGAAAACTGCATAAGCAAAATTTTAAGTTATTAATGTTGGCAAAAAGAGAAAATTTTGTTTTTTTTTTTTTTATTTCGGAGATACAAAATATTTTGACGTACGTACCATTTTTTTACAAAATATTTTCATCTTTTACATACAGAGATTTTCAAGATCCCTTTCTAAAAAGGAATTGACAACTTATGTTCGCCTCGCTGTAAAATTATTATCCAATTTTATCTTACCCAGGTCGATAGACGGTCACAAAGCTAAAATATGTTTCGGGAGAAACAAGTCAGTTCATAAATGCCCGGCGCCACATACAAAGGACCGGACTAAATCTCCCCAAAGGGATGCTTGTGGCATATACCTACTAAAGGACTACAGAATCAATTCGTACGAATAACTACATAACTGCGAGGACAATAATCATAATCGGACCATTTCTATAGCGCCGCTTTTGTGAAAATCACCTCAGGGGCTTTGTACAAATATTACTTCCTATTCTTAAATTATTCTTATATTACGTCTATTCTACGAATTTATTATTATTATTATTTATTTTTATTACATTTATTTTCTCTTTTTGGACAGGCTATCATTACACATTATTTGTAGACCATATAAAGAGATGCAGTTAAATAGCGTGAATATTGTGTGAAGCAGACTACCAGATCAGCCGTGAGGTTTCTATAAACCTTTCTAAACCATGAATGGTAAAAACAAAATCGGCAGTGCACTAGTATTCCGAAATATTGCTGAATTTCGCTTCACGAGCGAATTTATTATTATTACAAGAATATGCTTTCATGAGGTATCTAAACAACAACTTAACCTTCCATTGATTAAACTGTGCAGATACAAATATAAATACCACGTCACTGCGTTTTTTCTATGAACTGCGTACAGCGAACGTATTCCCGTGGGTAGGAACTGGGAACTTTACGGGTCGCAATGCCGTTGCAGGCTGCTCCCACCCTAGATTACATAATAGTGGAGGAGTAATCCACGATGGAATTTGAATATATCATAGGGCTGTCATAGTTAAGAAAATTCAGCATTACCGACACACCGGAAGATGGAATGCAGAAATAAAAGGGATCTCAGAATATTTATTGTTGACGAAATTTAAAAATAAACTAAAATAATTTTTAATAAAAAGACACAATTACTTTGGAAAATCAATGACTTTACGATTTTAAAAGTCTTTACAAAATGTCACATAATTACACTAATCGACGAAACTCTTCAAATTTAAAAAGGCCTCTTCAAAATGCGCATTAACAAATTCATTCCTACATCCCTTTCCTTAATGTTCGTCACAAAGCAGCCCATCCGGTTGCCAATGTTGTTCCCACGTGTTACCTATTCAAAGTACAAGCAGGGGTTCTCTTGCGAGATGTTACGCTAAAAAAAGTATTTCTGCCTAAAAGTTCTGAAGCGATATCGTGTACATTTAAAATCACACAAAGGGTCTAATGAGCGCATACAAATCGATTGAATATTTTCTATATTCGTTATGGAGGGCGAATATTGTAAAAAAATAATACAACATATAAAAATACTAATTCATTATGAAGCGGTAACTTGATGATGTGACATTATAATTTTAAAAATAAAACAATAACTTTGATTTTAGAATACTTAAGATGCCTAAATAATAATGGGTTCTCCGAATTTGCTAACCATCTCTTAGAAACAGGCCACACATTCAATAAAAATACAGGCACTAGTTTACTACATAAAAATGGAACCGGCATTCGACTGGATAACTTAGAGGCATTAGAAATAAGGAAAGCCAAAAACACCAATAGTAGACTCATAAATAATCAAATAAATTTAAATAATAGTCCAATCCTTAAATTATTCCCAATAAACAAAGTACACACCCTTCCAGGTCAGCAGGTACCTGCTGATCTCCCATTGATTGGCCCTTCACCCGCCTGTTTGTATCAATCTATAACACATGTGTATCTTAGTTCATAGTTTAGTTGTATACTGCCCTGAAGAAGCTACGGTAGTAGCGAAACCCGGTCGGCTAAAGTATAATATAAAAGTGATGTAAAACAAAGTCATTGTTTTATTTTTAAAACTAATTCATTAAATATAATGATCGAACCTTTGCTGGTGCCCTCACCCAAACTCCCTGTAATTGACAGATACTGTAAATATTGTGTAAAATCTTGTTGTGTTGTATTATATAATAATAATAATAATACTTGGATAACTTGTATAGCGCCGTTTTTGTGAAAAATCACCTCAGGGGCGCTTTACAAATACCACTTGCTATGGTTTATCTTATTATGTACATATACAGAAAACATACTTACCTGGTAGGGCACTCCAGATTAAAACGTTAAATTACAATGTGTTGTGCTGAGAAGATATGACTTTTCACACACAGGACACATATATTAGAAAACAGTGCACATTGCATGACATTGCAGTTAATGTTTAAATCTTATTTGTCATTTATATTATATACATTAGAAGGTTATTGACAAAAGAAGAGTAGATACTTATTAGAAACATGATTTTATTTGAGATTTTTATAATTATTATTTACATTTACAAATATTTATAATTATTTGTTTATTAGGTATGCAATTAAACTATTCATGGATATGACTTACTTATATGGATATGGTAGTATTTATGCGAGCAATGTTGGTAAATTAAATTACTGTATTGCTATATAACAACTAATATTATGTTATATTTTTAAGTAAACCATACACAAAACGTGCGAAATAATTTGCTAATAATACTGCCTCAATACAGGTTCGTCTAGCCAGGCAGGTTATGTACAAATATAAAACTATTATTTTTATACCATTTGTTTATAACTAGATGTATTTTTTTTCTATTAGGTACTGCTCTTTTCTATAAGATGTTTTAAATTATGTTAACATCATTTGTGTATTATATTCCTGTAATTTTTTTGATGATTCGAATAAATTACTAATTATGGATAAAAAATAAAAATAAACTTAAAATATGCCGCAGCAGATACTTTTGAAGCAAACGTAGCTATTAAACCATGTCCTTTATTTATTTTCCCTCATTTCCCCCAGTCCGTCCTGATTGAGTGCATTTGGATAATTCACGACATAATTTTGTTAAGTTTCTATTACGCTATAGCTGTACGTTCCGCGTGTCGACTGTGACGTCATCGGAGGAAAATTACCCCTCCCCCGTCCCTAGGGGGCAGTATCATGAATTCGGTAATGTTGAAGCAATTCTGGGACGAAAGTAAAATGGGGAAGTATATAAATGGTTTAAGTACGTGAATCACTTAATTTTAGGGTGCAAGACATCTGATTTATATCAAGACAATCTTTCTCGCGAAGTTCTGAAGATATTTCAAAATATGGTTTTGTAAATGAAATACTTAACAATAAAATAACCCTTTACAATTTTTACAAAAACGGGATTCAAGGTTCCTAATGGTTTTGGTGTAAACCTTATGGCCTAACTAAACCTTAGTAAATGAAATAGGTATATATTGCAAATATATTGGTGTAGAACTTTTGATATCTGAATTTAAATGAGGATTCTATTTATAAATCTTAAAATTGAAGTACGATATCGATTACAATGAGGGATCTCATTAGCTCAGTGGTTACGGTATTGTTGCGGTAAGACAGAGGTCCCGTTTTATTTAAGCGTTTTATTTTCTGTGTCTTTTTCTGTTACATATTTAATTAGAAATTAGTTAATACATTAATGATTACATATATATTACAATATATTGCTTTAGGTGATTTTGTAACTATGAGGAAATGGGGAAAGGTAATGAGATATCTACTATTTAGATTTTATCACTAAACATAGCTATAGCCATTTCAAGTCACGCTCCGGTTAAGTTTGATAATGGTGGTCTCTGCTGTGTGTTTTGAAATATATTAAAAAAAAATCAAATTCATTTTTTATGATGTAAGGTAGTGAGCAAGATCAAGAGAGGGACGCTTAGATGGTTTGGGCATGTAGAGGGAATGAACGAAGAGAGGAGTGTAAGGAGAATATATGACGTGAATGTGAATGGAAGAAGAAGCCGGGGACGTCCGAGGAAGACATGGCACGATCAAGTGAATCAAATACTTGAGTCGGGCCATGTCAAAAATCGGAATAACAGAAGAGAATGTATGAGACGCTGCATGAAAGTGATTGAAGCAAGAAGTGTATGCCAAGATCGAGTTGTTTGGCGGTTCGTCCTCTCTGCTTACCCCTGAAGAGAAACGGCTTGATGGTTAGTTAGTTAGTGTTTTATTAGAAACGCAAACTTATTTCGATTGTTGGAGAGAGAGTTGAGTTTCCAATTAAAGATTTTATGTCTGATCTGTATGCATATCAATTCGCTATACGGAATTGTTGCAAAGTTAGTTGGGTTGTTGGTAAAACACATTATTCATTACATTATAATCGACCAAAAACGGAGGGATGAAAGGAACCTATGATATTACGTATTACCTACCATATTAGTAAATTAATCGCCTAATTTGTAAACCGTCGTTTTGCAGAACATCGCTTCGGGGGCACATATTTCTAAAGACATCGAGTTATCGTTTATAATAAATACCATTATTTCATCTTTCGGCAATATTAGGTGTCCTAGATCCTTCTAGTGAGAGAAGCAATTTAATGTTGAGCAACTGTCCTTGTTCGTTTACTACTCATTCTTATTTTTTCTTATAATTCTTATTTCTCATCTCACAATATAGGTACCTACCCTAAACAGTAAAACAAAAAATATTATTTTAATTAAATTAGACAGTAATATTGAATATATCATCACATTAACGGGGAGAGGGACGACGGAGAGTAATTATTTATTAATTCAAAATATTAATAATATTATTTTGCCATACGATAAACATGGGGTTTTTAAAGAGAAAAATATTAATTAAGTTTTTTTTTAATTTGCATGGGCTTAGCATGTATCAAAATAAAATCCGTTCTACGCATGTCTCACAAAAAGATTTAAAAAGTTGAATATCCTTAGAAGATGCTGTGAAAGTTTTTGTTTAACATGCCGATAAGATAAATTAAAAAAAGAACAGTTTATAGTTTAATTTTTTCATAAACACTACGTAACTTAAACCATTTTTTTGGGTGTGGATTACAAATTTTTGGTTGAGTTTATTTACTAAAATGTAACGAGAAAGGATTAAACATATTTTTCTCCACTTTAAAAATCATATTCATATTTTGTAAAACATACAATACTACCTTCAGAAAAAGTAATATTTCTGATTAGATTTTGATAAATGCTAAGCCTATGTAAATTTATAAAATATTTAATAAATATTTTTCTATTTAAAAACATTATGCTTATCGTATTGCGTAATAATACTATCAATATTTCCAAATAATAAATAATTCCTCTCCGACGTCCCTCTCCCCCTTAATCAAAGCTTGTCGTAATTTCCAACAAAAATTTAAAAGGATTATATCTCTGAATAGAAACCACAATATGAGGTCACAACTTGATTTCACCTCAGTGATTTCGAATCATCAATATCAAACCTATATTGCCGTATTGAAAAAAAAAAAACAAAAAATTAAAAATACCCGCTGTGTCGTTTTAGTGATCGTCGGTATGATCCTATTGCTTTATATGAACGTAAACGAATCCCTAAATCTTTATTCTTATTCAAAATTGTGAACTGCTTTATTGGTTCATCAAATCTGTTTGGATCAGGACTGCATTTCGTTGCCCCGAGTGCAACACCAGATCTAACGATCTATTTAGAATACTACAGTGTAAATCGAAATGCGCGCAACGTATCTGCAAAACCCACAATACCCTACGAGATGTAGACATTTTCAATTGTAACTTGAAATCATATAAAATGATGCTAACTGAATTGATACTTGAAAATTCTACCTTTATCTTTTGTTAATTTTTTTTAATAGTGCTCAAACATACACCTAAACTGTTATTTCTTTCAACTATGCTGACATTGATTATATTAATAATACAAAAACTGTGTTTATGTCTTTAAATATATTTTTTATTTATTTTATTATCTATAATATTATGTAGGTACTGTACTGGGCGTTTAGGAGAAGCACAAAAAAAAAGTGTAAATATTTAGGAACCGGCACACACAGACACTCGACTATTGTGAATTGAAAATCGTTTTGAGAAAGGGGTTTGGTAGTTTCGCAATGGAGATGTTGTCGCTTCAAGCGTACTTGACTTATGGCACCAGCTAGTATGGTTGATCGTTGAGGTAGCGGGTGGTGACGTAAGCGGTTGTTGTCCTTGTTTGGTAGCGGCAGGTCGAGGTATCCAAGGAAGACGATGTTGTTCGTCCCGCGGTTGTAGTAAAAAAGAGAACACACACCGCTGTGCGTACTCTATTTATAGTGCATACGGCATGTGCCGGTATTACACAACACGCGAAATACCGGCTCTCGGCTTGGTATTTCACGTGTTGTGCAATAATCTAAATTTAATTACAAAGAAATATGTTTATCTCGTTAAATCAACCACTCTGTAGACAAGTTCGATACAGTTACTATGATTTAATATAATTTAATTGGTATAGAATATTTCGTTTTTATTATGTTTATACACTCATTTATAACGACTGTTTCCTGAAAAAAATGAGTATCGTTAACCTTAAAGATTTACAACAGGAGCTGCTGTAAAATAATACGTATCGTTTGTTTTTATTTAGGCAAACCAAAATACACCTTAGAATTAAGTATGTTAACATCCGTCGTTATTATTTCTTACCCACGGCGATGTGATAATAATATATCGCTTGAACTAGACCTCAATAATGGGCGCTTTGTGCTACTTTTTGCCCACCGCATATTAGGCGGAATGAGGAATTATTGTCCTGCCTAATGAAAGAGCATTGTATATTATTTCTAAGAAATGTCTGGTGATTGTGCCCACGTCGAAGTGGTGAAGACTAGAGGATGTGTAATCTGTGGATTAGGGGGCAAAGCAAAACATAGCTATCAAAATGGCTGCGCCAATGTGCAACTTTATCTTTTTGGTATGTTTAAGTTTTTATTTCAAAAGGACTGGGTGGATTGTACAATCAGCCATATTATATGAGTTTATTTATATTAATAACAATGACATCGATTGAATAATTATTTTTGTCGATTCATAAAAAAAGATAATTAATAAATATACAAATTTAATGCAAAACTTACTGGAATGAGGTCATATTTTTTCTGATTCAAATTCTCATCAACTGTTTTTTTCCCAAGTCTCCGCTGCTCGCAGCAAGTAAGACTGTTGTATTTTCATTAAGGGGATGTAGTGAGACTAGAACAGGGGGAGGGAAATGAGATGAGGAATCTGAAGACTTGGTATTATCTGCCACCAAAAACAGTTAAAATTACTTAAGGGTAAACGAAACATAATAAGCGCGCACAGATGGCTCTAATTGAAATATTTTAAAATAAAAAACGCTTTTGAAATGATTTATCTATTGACAGGTGTACATATTTATGGAATATGAAATTGAATAAATTGTCATTGCAGCTTTAAAGTTTAAATCCTTCAAAACACTACAGTATTTTACTACATATTATTAATACAGTATTATAAATTCACTATATTACTGTACATAACATTAACATATGAAGTATTTTTATAAGTTCCTTGAAGGATTTAAGGTTTGAACTTTCAATAACAATTTTTTCCATTTCATCTTCCGTATGTACACCCGCCAATAAAAAAAATCTTCTCAATATTTGCACGTGCTAAAATGATTTCAATTAGCGCCTCCTGTGAGTGCGTATCACGTTTTGTTTATCCTTAAGGCAATTCTTCGATTCCGAATGGTGGACAGTGGGCAAACCCGGGTTTGAACCCAAGTCCCGGGTTAAATCAAGCTTTTCCACATCAGCGAAAAGTATACACATATAATCTACACGAGTGGCACCAATAATATAAACAATGATTTACAAGCACAATATTGAACAGACTTTTAAAAGTCTTGCAAAACGTTCTAATCCTTTGTAGCAAGTTTTCCAAGTATTATTTCTATGGAAGGTTCCTGCAACCTACTACGGCCACGGTAGACTGTCCCATTACTTTATTGCCAAATATATGAAGTCCGGTAAGTATTAAACTGTCTGCTCAGGGTCCGTTCACACATGTCCCACAGACGGAATTAAATGTCTCACCTAACCAAAAAGTTCCAAGACCACCAACTGACATATTTTTCGAAAGGTGTTTTAGTCAAGTCTATTTTACTAATTCTCTACTTGTTTTTCTGTGCTGATGAGGTCACGATGTCATGTAGATAGGACTTAATGGATGATGGCTGTAATAAAGAGCCTGAAATAAAATTTCATGTGTTTGTTTCGTTTATCTTCTCCTCTGTGCGTCATTATTCCAACTAATGCTGATGAATCGAATGGAATAAAGAATCCCGAAAGAACCCTTTTTTCTTGGTCATTTTGAGGTCCATTACGAACGAATTATAATTATTTTTTTCTGACTAGGTTTTTTTGCTGTGTATTTTCTCAGAAAATTGTGATTTGTGATTCTACTTACACTCCAGCGACAATATAAAAAAATAGTATTCATGTTCGAACATATTTTTTTTTTAAATAGACACAATTAAAAACGCTATTCTAGAGTAAAAATAACACCAGAAACGTTTTTTTTGAAATCACATAAATTGAAATTTGTAGTAACGGTTTATTTGTGTCCATAAAAAATAGAATCTATATGAGGGATGTAACGGTTACCGGATTAATCAACACACGTAAAAATATATTCACCCTTTTAAAGTGAAGTCATCAAAAGTACGAAAGAAAAGATTAGGTGAGATTAGGTTATCAGGATATTTTTTGTTTGTTTCCGTTGTACTTTTAATGATTTTACACAACTTTAAAAAGTGTGCCGATTCGTATGTGTGTTGATTTATCATGGAACGACATGAAACAGTAAGTACAAGCATAATCATCAGATCTTTGCTATATCATCTTTGCAGCACTTTCAGCACAAGTCATCTGCAGTATTATGAGCATCATAGACTTATTCTACTGTTTCTGCTCCCGTAGGTTTTAATGTCCCAAAATGAGTTGAATTGGTAACTCATGGCAATGAGAGATTGTTGTGTCTTTAAATAAATAAATAAATCAAATGAAATAAATAAATAAATCAAATAAAATAAGTAAGTAAATCAAATAAAATAAATAAATCGATGAAATAATATAAATAAAATCAAATAAATGAAATAAAATAAATAAACGAAATAAATAAAACGAATAAATAAATCAAATAAAATAATTAAATAAATCAAATAAAATAATTAAATAAATCAAATAAAATAATAAAATAAATAAATAAAATAAATTAAATAAATCAAATAAAATAATTAAATAAATCAAATAAAATATATGAATAAATCAAATAAATAAACAATATAAAATATGTAAATAAATAAATCAAATAAATTAAATAAATAAATCAAATAAAATAAATTAATAAATCAAACAAATATTAAATTTAAAAAAATAGATGTTCACTAGAAAAAAAAGATTGATAATATTATTTTCTGTGTTAATTTATATAATGCTATTCTTTTTATTCAATTCTTCTCATACTCGTGCACTTTTTGAAACATCCAGAATATCCGTAAATTCCTTAAAAGGAACGGCTGCGGTGCCTGTTTCATACGTAACTTAATTTAGGATTTGAGGCCAAAATACCTATCCAAACTGAATGATATCTAGTACGGATGAGACGTATTTTATTATTTTTTGTTTTAAATTATGAATTATATGCCATGAAAAAAAAATCAATTTTCATAATTTTAGAAGTAAATTAGAAAAATTATTTCCGGGTTTACTGTATTTAAAAAAAACATATCATATTTTCTGTGTAAATATGATAACGTAAATAAAAATATAAATATAAAACATTTAGAAAAAAAAACGTTTTTTTGGGTCGATATATTAAATTATGTACGGCAAATTTGTATTCCAACGTAAATTGGCCTTTTTAAATTTATTTTAAAGTCCGCCATAATGCTTATTTTAATATTTAAAAAAAGCGTATTTTACGTTTTATAATATTTTCAAAGTAGACGGGGTAAAATTGTTTTTCTTTTTTTTAATCATCGTTTGCCCCCAAATAATTGTTAAAGGTGCCTATAAAATCGCGAAAAATCAATTCCTTTAATGGCCTATATTTCATAATGTAAAACAAAAATAAATAAATCACTCTAATTCTAATCCGTTCCAGATATTCACTATACTTTTTGATGAAAAAATATCATTAGCTTTAGGTGAGTATTTTGGCATGAAATCCAAAATTAAGTTTTCTATGAAACAGGCCACGCAGCCGTTCCTCTTAAGAGGTGGGTGAGTGGTAAAAATAAACTAGCTCATTAGTAGCACTTCCTTGGCTGAACCACTTATTAGTTGTATTGGTATCATCAACGATCACTTCTCCACCTGTTTCTACTACTTTAGGATTTAAAGTAGTCTGAAAATAAATAAACCATTTTATTAACTTTTACTTAATTTTTTCTTTAAAAGAAAGATAAATATTCCCTGGTTACGAATGACCTGTATATTAAATTTAAAAAAAAATAAATGTAGTTCTATGAATTAAACACAAAAACAATTAATGTATATTTGAAAATCTCCTACTACCATCACAGTAAGCGGAAGTGTTGCTTGTGTCGTAATGGATGACTTAGCCAGCCGAGGAATTGAACTCACGACGCCTGGGTGAGACCCAAACCCGACGCCATCTCAGTTACTGATCGGTCAAAAGAATTTAAAGAGGATAATGCTTAGGTTATGAATATTATGATGTCATCTTCTTCTATTATATAAAGAAGAATTTCTCGGGGGGGGGGGGGTGGTGTATGTTTGTATTAATTTTACAGTTTTATTCCAAGCTTCATAAAATTTTTGCTCTTTTCACCTTCAAAATAACAGGAAGGTCGATGTCTACATTAGATTTAGAAAAACTTCCCCCATCCCATTTTTCCACCCCTTGAAACAGAATTTCAGTGCTTCTTGATGAAATTTTTCAAAATAGGAGGAAAATGAGTGGGTAGGTTGGAGTAAGAGCAGGGATAGAGATAACACATCACAACCTTAATACTCTACTCCAAACCATTCATAACCTCGAGCAATGCCGGGTACTTTAGCTGGTATCAAATAAATCTATAAGTGTATCTTAAAGTTCGGGTTATTTTGACAACTTCAGGGTCTTAAAAACTCAACCACCTCTGATTTCGGCACAAAAGGGGGTTCAACAACTTACTGTTATGAATACTTTTATGTAACCATCATTTCCAACAAATAGGTATTACATCGACATGCAGTTATCTACTTAGACCAGTTCAAACATCGGGCTTCAATGAAGCCAGAGTAAGTATAGTTTCCAAAAAGTTAGGTTTCCTGTTCAATTCGGAAACCACCTTTGGGCTGGAGCCCCAACTTAATTAAATAACTTTCTGAAGCGAAGAAGGTCGGTATTACTAAACAACAATATATATTGTGAACAAATCTCTTCCCATCTTTTGTTTTGACCGGTTATCGGTCATTTGCCTTTATTAGGGTCGAATGATTATAAAGAGGATTATATTTAAGTTTTCCAGGAGACTTTTTCCAGAAAATTCTTTGATTCTTTTAGTACTTTTCAATAAGCTTTGATCATTTTTAAAAGCACTTTGCTCAAATCACTCAAGTTTTTTAGGGAAACGCACGGTTGATAAATCCATTGTATTCCATCTTTTGACGAATGATAAAATTACGGAAGCATTGTTTGGAACAACCAACATTCAAATTCTCATAATAAAAATCCCCTTTAAAATTTTTATAATAAAAAGATATGAAATCGAGCAGAGTCGGAAACTAAAATAGGTAGATATGAGGACAAAACCACCCTCTTCAAGGCTATATGAATTGTACGTAAGAAAATCTGCATTATTATTTTGGTGCGGATTGTTGACAATTCAACGTTTCATCGCTTTGCTTCTGTTTTTTTGGCAAGATGCAAATATTTGAGTTACAAATCACTAGCCTTGTTAAATTCAAGCTTATTTTTATTACAAATTTCAAATCAACGTTCAACTGTCTTCAGAGTAAGGTTGTGTGATTCAAGTCAGAGTTAAGTTCTTCGCATCCTTTATGGCTATGGTGGATTTGGTTATTTGCCCAAGGCTTTTGCTTTTTGTAATAATAATTACCCTAGAGAGTAGCGTGCACACGAGTCCCATAGAACGAGAACCTACTCTCCCCTATCTTAATTTTAGTGGAAGGGGAAATTCTCCGACATGATTCTGGGCCCCTTAAGCAATTTTGATATGCTTTATTTTTTTATAGTAGATGTTTTAAAAATAATATTTTATGCCTTTTAGAAATTTTTCGAAGATATAGAAAAGTTAATTTAATTTAAAGCGCCTATGTCAAAAACATAATACAATTTTAAACACATTTTTGGAGAGATTGGTACAAGAAAACCGAGGATCGAATTTTCGTTAAAAATTTCTTGGTTCCTTTCGAATCGCCATTTTTGATTGATTTTACGTAAAACTCACATAATATCATTATTCATGTATTGCTCATTTTATTTAAGTAGGTACTTTACTAATATTTTTGATTCGCAAATAAAAGTTTATCTTCAATATAAAATTGCTAAACAACGTTCTTCAACACATAACCTCAAAAACGTATCTCACATTTTGCAACATTGTCTACTTGATAGAATATTATTTCCCATGTATTTATCAGATGTTTCGGAACACGCCATTACACCCTTTACCGTGGGCGGGCGGTGAAAAATGATGGCTAAATTATAGGATAGGGTTTTGGTTATTCTCCACTCTCATGCCCTCGGATAGGAATACCAAACTACAGGGGTGTTCGGCGATCAGGTTCTTTTCCCTCTATGTTAACTGTAAACACCCTATACCTTTGAAACCTCACACTTACGCGTAATCAATATTGACGTTTATTTCATTATGATAAACTAGAGGTTGGCCTTTTTAAGACGATGTTGGAACCAAAAGGTTTCATTCCAGATGTCATTCTAGATGTTAATTGCAGAAAAACTGTGTATCAATCAGCAAAAACTCTGACAGTTAACTCTGGTGACATGAAATTTAAACAGTTTTTTAAATTCTGAAATCTCTACATGATGAGAGCAGTTTTCAGCTCACGACGTCATTGCCATCATGAGCTATGGAGATTTAAAAATACATTTAAATGTTTTTCGTTTCAAATAATATTATTTGATTAAGAGAAAAAAGATTTGTAAAAACTGTTGGTTACGTTAAAACAGGGTGGTAATTGCTAATTAAACAGAAAACTGTAGATGTTTCTAATATACTTATAAAATAACAGTATCTAGGAGTTACTTTAATAATGTACGTGAACACGTGGAGTAGATGGACGGAGAAAGGGGTGTCAGTAAAATGTATAATACGCAAGTGGATGGAATAAATGTCGGGAACGCCCATAAATCTAGAGGATCAAGAGAAACACGCATTTGAGTCAGTCTAGATCAAGGATGCGCAATCTTTTTAGCTGGTGGGCCAATTTGTCATTTTTTTTATTTTATTCGCGGGCTGCAGGGTTAAAGGTTCACAGTCAAAATAATAAATTTAGTTGATTTTTATCATCGGATAGTCAAAGATTGCAAACAGAAAGGAAAGCTTAGGATTTTTATAAAACGAAATTCTTTAAAATGCATCAACTTATATCCCAACCCAAAGAAAAGTCATTGACATTTATTTATAATTATTGAGGTCAATGACAAAATTTGATAGTTTTAAAAATATATTAAAAAAAACTAGTTTTTTTGAGCAGTTAATTCAAAACTTTGAAGACAGACCAAAGTTTGCCTTTAAACCCTTTTGCAAAACATAACAAAAATATATTTATGGAAAACTTCGTGATATTTGTTTTAGCTAATTCTTTGTATATATTTTTGATTTTCATTTATTTATTTTATTTTTAGTATATAAACAGGCAATATGCCCAAAACTTACTCACATTAATGTTTAAAAATTAACACTAATTAAAGAATAGAATAAACAACAACTATTTTTTAATTTCTGTTGTTTTTTCGGTTTCGTGGTTCATTTGGGATGTGTTAATATTATCTTCTTCAATGATTAAATATTACAATGAGGTTTACAAACTTCAATAAGTTATAAAAAATAAATTGAATTATATTTAGTAGATTCATAATCCAGCTAAAAGTAAATATTAAAATTGGATTGCATATTCCTATAGACAAAAAGAGATTTAAAATAGGATAAGCATGTCTAAGAACGTGTTTTACAGTAGTTTTAGATGACCTATTTTAATAATATATTTTATTTCATGTCTAAATTTAGTCGGTGTTTATATTTGTCTATTCGCATAGCTGGTGGTATATTGTATAATATATACATTCATAATTATAAATCCATGCATAATATACATATTAACATATTTATATACGTGATGTATAATACAAACAACATATGCATAAATATACATTATATTATGCGTGTTTTCCAAGCAACCTACACCATTTCACTAATTAAAGAAAATTTTGCTTCGCTGCTTTCTAGAACACTACGTAAAACGTGCATATTTTCCATTCCCCTCCACCATTACAAGTGTGCTATTTAGATTTAATTACTATCGAAAAACTTTCTCGGTTGCATTCTAGGACCAGTTTGAGCAAATAACAACCATCGAATAAAAAATAACTGCATATTTTTTTCATTAAATAAAAACACTTATTTTTAAATCCACAATCGATATATCACCAACATAATAATCCTTCTTATAACAGAAATTCAGAACTCCATTTTTTTTTAATGTCTTGTAAGGCCGGTAACGTATAAATTAATAAATAAAATAAAAATACACTAACAAAAACACTCGGGTTGCCGGCAATGATCATGACCAAAAGAGTATATATTAATAATTTCTTCAAATGTTTGGTAACTTTGTTATTATATTATTATTATTATATTATTTTATTCATTTATTCCTGAAGATGATAGCATTGCTATCGAAACATGTAGAGAAATATTTATATATTTTAATTAAAGTGGTAAATACAAAGTATATTTTTAATTTATATAATGAGTATATATTAACACAGGTGACAACAAGAAATTAATTTATGTACCTACTTATAATATGTTTTCTATCTTTCACTTGTTTGTAATTTGTTTTATTATCATTTTTTTCCAAATAATAATTGTTGTTTATTCTACTCTTTAATTAGTGTTAATTTTTAAACATTAATGTAAGTAAGTTTTGGGCATATTGCCTGTTTATATACTAAAAATTGCAATTGAGTTCGGGATGAAACTTTGAAATCATCATAAGGATAGCATCCAATAATATGGGATTTATAAAAATGGAGGATAATATTAACAAGTCTTGAACTTGAAGTATGATATCGGTGTAAATGGCGTAAATTGAACCGGTCTCATTAGCTAAGTTGGTTAAGCGGTTACCCCGGATAGGTAGAGGTCCTGGGTTCGAGTCCCAGATGCGACTGAAGTATTTTTAATTTCTGTTGTTTTTTCGGTTTCGTGGTTCATTTGGGATGTGTTAATATTATCTTCTTCAATTAATTCTAAATATTAAATTAATGTATGTATACAACCGAAATAAGAGCATAATATTATGCTTTCATATCATTGTTCTTATGTTTATTTAATTAAATTATCACTTATGTACCTCCCACGTATGTCTCGATACAGAAATTTCCCAGCGAGACAGACATCGAACAATCCTTTATAATGATGTTTATTTTTATTCAATTTGGACTTTTACAGTTGTATAAAACAACAACCAATAGTATCTCAATAGCTCAATTGCAGAGTGTTATCCCGATAAGACAGAGGACCTGGGTTCAAGTCCCAGTTGCAATCGTTACCTTTTCATTTTTCGTGTTTTTCTGTTTCATATTTCACAATATTATCTTTTTCAGACATTATTTCTATATTTTCGCAAAACCCTATGGAATGATACTTTAACCGCATTGTCTAGCAACTTTAAACATCATTCTAAAGTTTACCCGTATTTTGGAGATCAAAACGAATAAAAAAAAATTAATTACTGATGATTTTATTCCTGAAATATTACGGCTAATCTTCCATCTTAGGACTAGTGAGCCACTCAGGGAAGCTTTTTTCATAATTACGTTGTAGAATAGGAAAATAAAAACAGATATGGCAGTATGTTAATATCATTTTTACCAACCAAGAGTCTAACATCCACAGCTTACGGCATGTTTTTCCAGTTTAAAATATGTTTTCAATATTAAATCATAAGAAAATATTGCGCTAAATGGGGGTAAATCAGATTCCAGATATTAGTACCTCACAGAATCCATTATCATAATTGGTTTCTCAATAAATCGGGTTCACCGGTAATAAATCATTTTAGGCACCATCAAAATTGAATTTGGATAGGATATAGAATCATATGAATAAGTCGTCTCAACGTGATCTAATCTCAGTTTGAAAATGGCCTTGAAGGCCGAAACAGCTGTCAAAATAATAAAAAAAACTAAAATTCTTGGAGAACTTATTAAGAACGTTATTTATTATGTTATTGAAGCGCAATATTATTATTTAATTTAATTTTTGTGAATGAAAGATTATTTTATTGCCAGGTATTATAATTTAATCATCACTTCAAATATTACTCGTCGAAAGCCTTTACCATCCATTTACGCAAACGCTTTTATTACGCTATAAAGCGATACTTCCGTTAAAAATGCATACGCATTGCACTGCCCTTCGAACCGTAGCGGATGTCAGTCCGGCCATCATGGCATCATGATCATCCCCCGTGTTTATTTCCTGCTTTTACTCTCATAAATACACAAACATGAATGCTGCTTTAGGGGGTGACCCTGGCCAGTTTAACGGCGGAATATTTATTTATTTATATCTAAATTTGTGATGTAAATAAAAAGTGTTCTGCCGCCATTTTGGGGGCGGCATGAATTTATATCGCTCATGGATAGATTCACTTTATCACGGAACATGAAAGGAAGAGGGTTTCGCTAACAAAACTAGCAATGCATGTTTCCTTTCAAGATTTATGTATGAGATAGAAAATAGTATCTTACGAAAGTAAGTTGCTTCCATAGCGTGATGGTCTCCTTATTTCATTTTGAGTCAGGAGGTTGGGGGTTAGGTTTCGGTCGCTGAACAAAAGTTTAATATAGTCAGCTTGAATATTTTGTTGCCTTCCTGTTGATTGACACATTTTGATGACCATGGAAAGGTATTTTTACGTTTGCTTTTTTATATGTTTTTCAATGAGTCATTTAAGTCTCATAATTCATAAATCTCATCATGCTGTTTTTTGCTGACTATTTTATTTGCTTGGAAAAAAACTGTCAGAACAGAGCAATATAACCAGGAATAGAGTTGAGTGTTAATTATTAATTGATAAACTAAAGTTTTTAAGACAAGATTTTTGTGCGTAGCGCAAAGGGTAACAATTATTTTTATAAACAATAATTATTAGCCTGAAACACTCATTCAAATTGAAAAAACCTTACGAGAAAAGATAAATGTCGCCGACAGGACTCGAACCTGCACCCTTATAAAATAATTATTTATTACAGGTAAAACCGATTTAACTTATTTTAATTATTTTCCATCTAAATCAGTTTTAAGGGTAATAAATAATTATTTTAAACACCGTCCAAATTAGAATTGGGGGAAAAAAAGAAAAAAATAAGAGTTGGGAATGGCTTGCGATTTTTCGCTTTCAGCAGCGCGGTGCATGCGTTGGGATGCGTTTTTGAGCAGTACTCTGAACGCGGTGTAGTGCCTGGTTATGTGGGTAAACAAATTTAATTGGGTATCGATTTCGTCTGCAAAGACCACACAAAAATGGCTTCATAACCATAATCATCCTTTTAATTATTAATTAACGATGTATGTATATATTGTGTTATGCTGAAATTGTTAATTAATATTTTGTGATAGCCGAAGTCAAAAATTTTGTTCAAAATTATCATATTTTAGGACCAATATTTTAAGGTATTTGAAGCGCCCCACCACACCAGATAACCGATAATAATGATACCTACACAAAACGAATTTTCGGCTTCAACAATTTTGTGGAACGATTTAGTCTTCAAGCGCGAAAAAAGTCGCTAGTCAAAAGTCAACATAATATTTAAAATTTTAAGATTATAAGCTTTGATTCATGTGGCTTGGCAAAAATGTTTGATCTCAACTCGCCATCGGAGACGCTTTCTTCTCCATAAACGTTCCAGGTTTAATAAGTTTGATAAACGGTTCGGAAAGCCCGCCTTAAGTGAATGTGTAAACATTTATAGAGAAAAATTTGGGAGAAATTCTCCAGGAGGGGAGAATAAAAATTTATGCGCGGCCCCAGGGCGCGGGCAGGGGGTGGGTCAGAGCAATTTATCCTCCACCCGGCACGGCGCGGCGCGCTAAGAACATGCTTTTACAGTGGGTACACTGTATATACCGTGGAGGTTATAGTACTGACGGAGTACTTGGAGGACGCGAATGGGAGCCGGTGGGACTGTGGCGTAACTAATTTGGGACATGCTGCGAGGAAGGCTTAGAAAGTTTTTGACTCACATAGTCATCAAACGGCTTGTTTCAGAATATATGTATCTTACTGGGACAATTCTGAGAAGACTTTTTACCATGGAATTATACGTAGATACACTAATTTTTAATTCTATTAATGCTTTGCCACTGAGGTTAGATTGTTTTTTTTTTGTTACATTCAAGTATCTATCTTTTTCATGATTTTATTTCCATTTTCAATTTTTTTTTTTTACGTAACGGAGCCTTGCATGTGGGCGAAGCCGTAGGTTTGAACACTGCACCTGTGGAACGCTAACGCGCACTATGGGCACGATTCGGGATGGTCATGTTCTCAAGGGATTTTGAGCCTTAAATGTATATGAAATACTCAAATAAAATTATTTCTCTTGGCAAATAAATAATACTACTTTTAAACTATTCTCATTTGTCATATGCGCGGGCGCCAACTGAAATAATAAATAATATCCTGTCACCGCACAATATATTTCCGATTTTCAATATCATAATACTGTACTTATTTTAACTTTATAGAAAATATGTACATAACAAAACTTCGAGATCGTTAAATTTTTCTAAATATGTGAAGCTATTCTGAGAGAAACTTTTTATGTATACGAAAACATATTATCCTTGACTTTTTACAAAAACATCACTTTGCAAAAAACAAATCATTATTTACGAAATTACAATCAGCTGGCGCATGGAGCGGCAAACGCCGAAAACGCTCTGATTTTTAGCAATTTCTCGGCCAAAAATTACGGGTTTAGAGAAGTTAACGCCAAAAATTTTAAAAATGTACGTGTATTTTAAAATATAATTCTTTACCCACATCGTTCCAAAGTAGCATCAATGATGTAGCGGTTAAGACCTATGATTTTCCCGCCTGACAAAATTTAACATTTTTGGAATTACATATTTTGACACTGGTATCTCCAGCCCTTATAAACATCATCGTATAACCAACATCAGGTACAATCATTATCATCAATTAAAAACATTTTGATGATGTAGGTACAGAATATATTTGAAGGCGGTGTCCACAACCTCCTTGGCAGGGACCTACCTAAATACGAACAGCATAAGAAGGTAGACACCTAGTACACACGAGACGGGCTTTACAGCTTTTATGAAATAAATTTCACGTTCACGCTTGATGGTGTACGTCTGGCAGAGCGAATAATACTAAACCATGATATCCCGGCCAATTCTTTTGTAAATCTTCGCCGTTTTATGCGGTTAGACATCATGAAACACGACCTGCGATCTGCGGTCGTTGAAATATGTATCTCCCTTTGTCCAACCGCTGTGTGTCTTGGTCCGATCTGGATTTCTAGAGTTCTGGACTGGAGATTGTTAGTTAATTCTACATCAGTCATATATCGAGTTTTTTGTTTAATGTGTTTCCCAAGTGAAGAGTCCCAACTGCTCCCAACCATCTGGAGCCAGTGATGCTATGGCATCAGAATTGGGGAATTTTTTGAGGCTGAAATTAGTGGAGAAGGGAAGTAGATGGGGAGGAGAAAGGTAGGGAAGTACTTGGATATTCACACCTGGTCACCAAACACGGTTGAAGCCATTTCAAGCAAAGTTTCAATTCAGAATGGTGGTCTTTCACCAGGGCGATACTGAAAGCATCTTTTAAAAATGTATGAACCTACAATGCAAATATTAAATTTATTATTTGCTTTATTTTTGATAAATCGCCCTTTTCTTATATTTGGAGTTTTCGCTTGTTTTTCGAAGACGTAAGATAAGTATGCATTGTTCGTTCGTTAAATAATCTGTAAACGGATTAAACTAAGCATTAGATAGATATTGCAGCTAATGTTTTATATTAATATTGTGTATATTTTACTGTACGATGCAAATATTAATATAAAAAATTTGTAATACTGCAAAAGATTTCAACTAGAGAAGTGGCAGAGGATGGTTGGAAAGTACCTGGCTATTCGCAGATCTGTAACATTATATAATTACGGAAAAATCTCTGCACGTTTATAATTAATACGTTATTCGGAGGAATTATATTAATCTCAGTTTTTTTTTAAATAAACAGCAATTTGAAAAGTATGAAATAATTTCCAAAGCAAACTTTTTTTTTTATTCTTAATCCTTCTGGAGTAAGTAAGTAGTAGGTGTTTTCCATTTTGAAAATATTCTGCCCAAACGAATCTTCTTCTTTTGAATATGTAATCTGTGGCTAATCAGAGTGGTATATCTATAGATTAACATCAATACAACATGGCGGGTTTAATGTTTTTCATACTAATTTCAAAACGTTATAGAAACATTTTTCATATTTTCATATTCAATTAATTCATTTAAAAATAATATATATTATATTTGCGCACGTTCTAGAGTGGAAGATACTTTCAGTATCGCCCTGGTGAAAGACCACCATTCATAATTGAACCGTTGCTTGAAATGGTTTTTAGCCGTGTTTGGTGACCAGATCTGAATAGCCAGGTATTTCCCCTTTTCCCCACCTTCCTCTCCCTCTTCTCCTTCCCCTCCCCAATACCTTCAGCCTCACAACATTCCCCAATTGGGAATACCATAGTCTCACTGGCTCCAGACGGTTGGGAGTAGTTTGGGACTCTTGTGCAGTATTCATATAAAAAAAAATGGATTTCATTCAAACTATTCTCTAAACCTTCCCGGCGCTAATATCTATGAACGAACTGCGCTATTTTTAACGAGAAAATTGAGGAAACATAGAAAAACATTAATTTTTATATAGAGATATGAATAATATAATGAAATACTCGTATTCATTCATTGCAGTAAATTTGTCAGAAATGTCGATTTATTCTTTTCCGGTCAACTGAAAAGTCTAATGAATATTGAATGAAAGTAAGTCATGCGTAATCTACTGTATGTATCTTGGCACTTTGGACTATGTTATTTGTAACTTAATAATATTTGACGTAATTTGATAGATGACGGCCTCCATGGTCGAGGGGTAAGGCTCTCGACTACGAATCCGAAGGTCGCGGGTTCAAATCCCGGCGTGCGCAAGTAATTTTTATTTAATTAATTTGTGTTGTTTCACAATTAATTCATTTAAAAATAATATATAGTATATTTGCGCACGTTCCAGAGTGGAAGATACTCTCAGTATCGCCCTGGTGAAAGACCACCATTCAGAATTGAAACGTTGCTTGAAATGGCTTTTAGCCGTGTTTGGTGACCAGATCTGAATAGCCAGGTATTCCCACCTTCCTCTTCCCCTTCTCCTTCCCCTCCCCAATACCTTCAGCCTCACAACATTCCCCAATTGGGAATGCCATAGTCTCACTGGCTCCAGACGGTTGGGAGCAGTTGGGACTCTTGTGAGGTATTCATATAAAAAAAAAAAAGAGATACTTTATTTTAAAACATTTTTTTAACACACATTTTATGTATAATTTACATATTTTACCCTAACACATATTTTTTTTGGATATCACGAATTTTAAAAGGAATCGAATTTTGCCAACGAAGCTCGACAAATTGAATAAATGTATAAAACTCTTCACAAAAAACCAACAAAATTTTAATCTTCACATTAGGATGGATATCAATCTTCTTCACAAATCACATCACGAAACCCCCCAAGCTCCTAAGAACGATGGCCCTTGAAAATATCATTTTTTGGCTGAAGTAATTAGGGTTGTAAACTTCGAGGAGTTAACAAAAAATTAAAAGTCCATTATGCATTTCAATGCTCGTGATACAGGAATTGTTAGAGTATCCGTTTAGTAATTAAAACAAACTTAAAATTTATTTTTTCCGAATAGCCAACACATTGTGGATTGACATGATGTATTAAATAACAAGTCACTATTTCATTATTATATTGTTGTCTCCCTCTTAATATTGTTTCTCTCTTTCCCCATTTTCACCCTATATATACAGCACACTCTTGTTATTTAATTAATATGTTCTATGTCCTGAAGACGATTCATCAGAATCCAAACTAGTCGACAAACAAAAAAATAAAAGTGGATTAAAAACAAAGTGACTTGTTATTAAATACATAATTAAAAGTTATTTGTAAAATTTCTTGAAAGTTTACAGCACAATAATTGAAATCAAGAATACAAAAACGATGTTTTTAACTTCATATTTGTAGTATGTTTATCTATTCTAAATACCCCTTTTTCATAGTAATTAATTATGTTCGCTAAATATACACCTCGATCTTTTCTGTCATTTTTATCGGTATACTATTTCTTTTAATTTCAATGAATATATTTTTTTTATTCCATGTATATAATTGATTATACGAGTATACATGGAAATAAATTGAAGACATTATTAACAGTTCTTAGAAATCGAAGTATGATGCCGATAAAAAAAATGACGGAACGAACTGGCTTCGAGTCCTAGTTGTTGCCGTAATCTTTTTCATTTCTGTGTTTTTTTCGGTTTCATGGTTCATTTTGAAAGTTGTTTATATTATCTTATATTATTAAAATAATAAATTTAATGTGCAGGTTCCAATTTAAAATAAAACAGTAAAAATATAAAACTTTCTAGCATATAATACCCAGTATTAGTAAGATAAAATATGAAGATTCAATAAAAGAATTCGGCTAATAAAATCTTATTATATCCCACCTTTTTATATCCCACTTCCACGGAAATGTATACGTACTGTTATTATTTGCTTGTAATTATATATATAATTTATTATTATTGACCCCTTCCAAAAAAAGCGTTTTCAGTATTATCACTCATGGGTTGATTAAAATATCATACCCGGGTGGACACTTGGCGTCGTGATATATGTCATTTACACAGACCGTTAGCCAAAATTTTAACTGGCAAACTTCTGATTATAATCGGACAATTTAAGTACTCACACTATTAGGGCGATCATATTTCAACCCTATCAGAAGGATAAGACCGTAGGAAGGTACGGAATGATTTTGGTAATCACCCGAAGTTTCCACAGGATCCTTGGAATTGTAGTTGGTTTCCCATAAGCCCCATTAGCTTACACATTGTGACAATCGTTCGCTTCCCGGATTCTCTGTGCTTTACTCTGATGCCATCATATCCGGAACTATCAGTTTTGATTATTTCACCAGCGATGTGGGAATACCACAGATTAACTTGGGTATATGTGTTTATTTACATTATAATTGAATAAAAACCTTAGGTAATTACAGCTAGTCCGCAAGGAAAAGGTTCGCAGACGCACGTCTTTTGTCATGAGCGGAAACAGCGTGATTTATTAGTATTTCACTAGCGTTCGTTGGTGACTGGATTAATAATAATTTTAAGAAAATACTTGAAAACAATTAGAATAACACAAGTTAAATTAATTATTTTACACAATGATGTAAAATGAAGTTTTGAAATTGCCAAATATATCTACATCGATGGTTGAAGTATATAAACAATTTGTTCATTTGAAAATATATCAAAATTTATTTGATTTTTTAATATTATCTATTTTTCTTCTGTATATGTCTCATAACTTCATTTTGTAGTAATTTCACACAGTTCATGTATCCATCGTATGATATGTATGTACCTAAAATTAGATGTATTTCGTTAAAGTTCATAACCTTTTTTTAACCATATAATATTTTTTCCTGTTAGAATCGTTAAGTAACTCACTGTGCGCCGGACTCGCCACGCTGTATTCTGAACGACGCACAGACGAGTATTTCTACGAGGAAAGTTGGACATAAGTTGAAAAAGTTTACTTTGTTAAAATCCGAAAAAGAAAATATTCTGAAGGAGTCATCGCATCACATGGCGACCATTTTAATAATGGCCTCCCATTCCTACCATAACTATGATACCGGCAATCAAAGCAGTCATTGTTTGAATCGCTGGTATCTGTTCAGTTACATATCATCAGTGGAGTTACATAAAAATCATTATGGGTATTCAATTAAAGGGTATATAATTTATTTCATAAAATTTAGTTTTAATGTTATAGTCGATTTACTTATATTTCTAACCATATGCATTCAAGAGTAATTTTATTTATTTATTTTTACTTAAGCTTCGTCATTACAAGGATTTAAGTTGAGTCGAGTTAACTTTCGTTAATCCCGATAAGCTTTTTAACAAACATCGTTCCCCTCAGAACCAAATCGAATAAATCCAATCAATAGTTTTGGCTGACTTTCGAAGTAAAATACTCCTCTGTGCGACGTGTCGCTAAGGAAGGTTATTTTTTTCTGGTTGAATTATAATTATTATTGGTATGTTTTACAAAATAGAGCAATGAGAATAATATTAAAGCGAAATAGATATTCAAAAGTAGCTAAAATGTTAAAGAAATTAAATTGGCCAACAGTAAAACAAACGCTGACATTGAACGTATTGATTTTTATACATAAAATCAGAAAAAAATTGTTACCAATATATTTCTCCAAAACAATTATTTACAACATGCACATTCACAGACATAATACAAGAACGTGTAAGGATATTAGGCTACTGAAAAAGAACAGAGCCAATACGCAAAATAGTATATTTTATAAAGGGATGAAATGCTATAATGCTCTGCCGGACCCAATCAAAAGTGAAACAATTAATAAATTTAAAATAGATTGTAAAAAATACATTAAATTAAACAAGAAAAAAATCATTAGTTTTTAAGGTATCATTATCTATATGTAATATTATAAGAGTTATAATTAGTTATTTTGTAAACTTAAATGTACAAATAACTAAAATAAAATAAATAAACCAAAAAACAAAACCTGTAAAATTTAATTCCTACTGTCATTTGGATACTCCGAGATTAGCAATTAAAAAAATTCAATACCTGAACTAATTCTTCGTTGCGATCTTGTGAAAACAAACAACGCTAAAGTACGTGAAAACTTTGCCAAAATTAAGTTTTTTTTAATTCCATAAAAAAATGAGCTTTTTATGAAAAATTTAAATAGAATAGATAGATAACAGACAGTTAATACATAATAATAAAGTAGGCGTAATTTGTTCTGAAAGGGGAGTAGGATAGAATCCGCTGTAAGTATCAATCTATACCTGTCCAGCTGCTTGTCAAGCGTCCTCTACTGATCGCAAAATATTAAATCGTTTTAATATTGACTTCAGTGTCAACAAACAGTTAAAATGATAATAAAAATTAAAACGATTCGAATCGTATTTTGAGTCGTTGTCAGTAGTTTTAATTTTTTTTTAAATTGATTACAACGTTTTTGTCGATACCTCACTGTTTTCAGGCCATTTTCATGACCGCAATTGCCATCCGTTCAATACAATGCCAAAAATTAACCAACCCTTATCTGTTCTGTTCGTTCAGTATTTTATCGTTCCCTGATTGAGTGTCAGAAACTGACGTCACACTGAACAGATAATACTTAGAAGTGCGATCTATACTGATGTGATAGAAAACTGATGACGCCAATTTACATTTGTAATACCTTTCGACTCCTAGTCCTCAAGCAAGCAAATAAAATTGATGATCATATCCAAAGAAAAATATCATCAAAAGTCAGGAAAATGTGACCTTACTTCTGGAACACAGACACGCCTGCAACACACTTCTAAACACTTCTATTTTCAGTGTGGCGGAATTTGTCGCTATTCTGGGCTACCGATTGTGGGTTGGTTTTGACAGTGGGCCGACCAATGAATGACGATAATAATTTATCGAACGGCCTTTGCCTTGATTCGAAAAGCGATCATTTGAATATGAGGAACTTTGACATGTATAATATGTATCGGTAACTTTATGGATGGGTCCCTCTGGCGACGGTACATATCTAATATTGGAAATGGTAGGACTAACACATTGAGTAACGTATATCCACAAGGTTTTAATTCGTTTATTTTTATTTAAGTTTTTAATCCAGCAGGATTGGGTGGACAGTGCAAAACCTAAACTGCCATATTACATGATATATACAAATATTAATAGATAAATAAATATTATAAAAAAGGTAAAATATTAATAAATTAAATAAATTGAGTATAAGGTATCGTCTTTCAGGATGGTAGTCGCATCATCTGCATCAATAGCTCATTGAGTAGAGAGCTGAGCCACTCGGTTTTAGCCACGACAATGGCGTTGGTTGTCTTCCGTGTCCTGTCTCAGAAGCTGGATAGACGGTGCCGAAGTAAGGCGGGGAATGAGTGGACCCTCCCTCGAGTGAACATCGTAGAGGCTTTGCGAAACCTTGGAAGGTGCCTGTATGCTTTGTTATAGTATGCCCCCAGCTTGTCCCATTGCGTCCGCAGCTCAGATGTGTATAGGGCAGTACAGTATGTCTTAAAAAGCAGTTTCCCGACATCGTCGCTACAGTGGTAGAACTGCCTTGAGAGCATTCTGGCGCGTACATTAATGGCTCTTCTTTGTCGTTCCATATCTTCCATATCGTTCATGTCTTCTGTAAGTATATGTCCCAGGTTTTTGACCTGCGAGGCAACAAGCATTAAACTTCTTTCTAGCCAGTTTGATGGGATATTTTGTGGCTCCTTCTTGTATTTAAATACAAAGATAACTGATTTTTTGGAGTTGTTCAGCAAGTTATGTGAGTTTGCGTACTCTTCATATATTCATGCGGATGAGATGTGCTTTTTCGTCTTATTAAAGTTGTTATATTCCACCATATTATTTTATAAAAAGGTGTTTCTCAATAGTGAAGTTAAAAAAAATAAATTATATGTTGATTCTACTTACATTGTTGAATTCTGGTCAGTATCGGATGTATTAATTTTACAGAAAGTTTCAAAATATCACGTGCTTAAACTAAAAATTCTCGATAGCTCAGCTCTGTGAAAGCTCTATTTTCCCTTCCCAGTTACGCAGGGCTGACCACTATGGCAGCCCGTTGGTAAATCGTTCATTGTTTTCTTTGCGAGAGACTTGAAGATTATCAGATGAATTCAGGTGTCAACTGCGTTAACTCATTTTATTTGATTTATTTATAAAAACTATGTTTATAATGATTTTTGTTACGCCTTTCTCACTGGGAGGAGTACCGTATCGATACATATGTAAACATTGGTAGATTCGAGTTATTTCCTTGTTTTGATACAAGTTAATATTGTTACCAAGGAGCAGTGTCGGATCTCCCATGCTGTGCAAAAAACTCTCTCTGAAGGGGCACCGAAAATATTCCCTAAATCATTATTACCTGTAATGTCCCGTAACATGAATGATTGCCTTATGTTGCACTGGCAACATTATACATCGTTTCTAAGTCTCTAGAGTAGTATTTTGACGGCCTCCATGGTCGAGGGGTAAGACTCTCGACTACGAATCCGAAGGTCGCGGGTTCAAATCCCGGCGTGCGCAAGTAATTTTTATTTAATTAATTTGTGTTGTTTCACAATTAATTCATTTAAAAATAATATGTAGTATATTTGCGCACGTTCCAGAGTGGAAGATACTCCCAGTATCGCCCTGGTGAAAGACCATTCAGAATTGAAACGTTGCTTGAAATGGCTTTTAGCCGTGTTTGGTGACCAGATCTGAATAGCCAGGAATTTACCCTTTTCCCCACCTTCCTCCCCCCCTTCTCCTTCCCCTCCCCAATACCTTCAGCCTCACAACATTCCCCAATTGGGAATGCCATAGTCTCACTGGCTCCAGATGGTTGGGAGCAGTTCGGGACTCTCGTGCGGTATTCATATAAAAAAAAAAAAAGAGGGCCGAAGTGTGTAATGAACGATCCCCAAAAAATGTATATAAAAAAGTTTTTTGTCACGGAATATTTACGAACTGTCATAACACAGTTCAATATTTTGTCCCTGTTAAATTGTTCAGGTGACTTTGCGGTCACTGGATCGCAAGATGTTATTTTTCAGAGAAACAAAACAGTGTTTTTTTTAATCATGCGTAACTTATGTATTATACACAAAAATATGATGTGTAAGTGTAATTTTAAGTGTCCGTACGAGTATATCGGGAAATGGTTCAAATAGCAGCTCAAATTAAAAGAGGTAACCAGAGTCGCAGTGACAGTGACAGACCTCCGCTTTAGATATAAGCCATCTCTAAGGCTGGCGCGCTGTCAACTACAATTATTATTTTTTACAGGAAGCAATCACTCTGTTGTTAGAGAAAATTGGATTTAATACAAATATTTTCATTTTAGCACCACTTTATTGAATATATAAACTAATTGGTTTCGATTTAGTGTGAACCTTCTTCAGGGTTTTATAAATAAAATACTTGTATATACTCGTATACGAAGTAATGTTATGCTTACAGCAAGATATTAGATAAAAAGTTTTTTGTTCAACGTTTTCGTGATTTTGAATTATTGTCGAGTCTCAGCAGCCTCGTTATCGTAAGGTATGTTTTCTGAAATTCTCTTGTCGATATTTAGCATTATTTGGTTTGATAAATCAAGTTATCGTGGGCAATTTTTTTCTAAAATAATATTATTATAGCATAATAATGACACTGAGGTTCAGTGATAGAATACTCGCATGCCACGCGGGCGGCTCGGTTTCGATTCCCGTCCATTGAATTTTTTTTATTGTGTTTTTTTTTTGGAATCGGCCCTGCCGAGGAGAACATTTATCAGTTTGATTTGTATTTTTAATGCTGTGGGTCAATCCACCATAATGTCTGCCTATTTTGTTTTAATAAAATTTAACAAATTCATGAGAACATAAATATTAATTTAATATCGCAAAGACTTTATTACAACTCCCATTCTGAAACATTCGTAATTTAATTGAGCTGTCTCGTAATAACGATTTTTGTTGACCCACTACCCATTTTGAGTAACCATTTTCACCCGCACTGCATCTCGAACGATATTACGTTCAATCAGATAAAATAATTTTTTAAGTTATGGGAAGGAAACACTATTTTATTTACCTATTTTGAAATAGTTAAAATAAAAAAATAAAAAATAAAAAGAGGGAGATAAAACGGTGCATATGTGGTGAAATCAATAAATTCATTTTGTTCGAGTGAAATAGATAAATACTATGGACTTAACATGGAATAAACACGATTCTCATAAAATTATAATACAATCATTTTTTCGAAAGATGTGTAATGATTTTGTGGCGACATTATTAATATAATGAACTAGCTGATGTGTACCCGGCCCTGCTGGGGATTTTTTTTGGAATAAGGTTATGAAGCTGCGAATTTTTGGTTGTCGTTTATGTGCCATAATTGATTTGACAGCGAAAGTAACTATCTGTAAACAAAAAGAAAGTAATAATCATTTAGAAATTTTATTTCATTCCAAACATTTATTTTTTCAAAAAATACATAAATAATTAAGTTCTTTAGTAGGTACTTGTGTTTTCCATTTTGAAAAAAATCTACCCAAACAAACCCTCTTATTTTGAATATGTAATCTGTGGCTAACCAGAGTGTTATATCTATGGGCTAACCTCAATATTACATGGCGGGTTAAATGTTAATACAAACTTTAAAATGTTATAGCGATAGTTTTACATATTGTAATTGATTCAAACTACTCTTTAAACCTTCCCGACACTAATGAGAAAAAACTGTGCTATTTTCAGCGAAACCGGTCAAAAACTTTTCGAGAAAGTCGCGGACACACATACAAACATTAATTTTTATATATAGAGATAAGACTTACTTCGTTTAAATCACTGTTTTTAATATATAAATATCTACATGTTTCGGAAGCTAAGCTCCCCTCACAAGAATAAATGATATACTGTTTAACAAGTTTACTGTAAACAATATTGTTTATCTTAATGAGAGCAGCTTTGCTTCTGAAACATGTAGATATATTAAAAACAGTGGATTAAACAAAGTGATTCTTATTTTTTAGATTACATAATAACTCAAAGCCATATTATGTAATGTTTTTGATTTGAATCCCAAAAAACTTACTTTAGCAGATATCTCCGAATACATGGTTTTACGACAAGATAGGTAGATAGGTAGGTAGGTACTGACTGTAAGACGAAATAAGTTTCCAAAGTTTTCCTAAAGTCCCTTGTCTGGGAACTTTCTTACACAAAATAGAATCATATTTTTCCACATACAAAAAGGCATTGTTTAATTAAATGAAATATTTAGATGCTTTTAATGTTTTCTCTCTTTAATATTTAACTAGATGAATTTATGTTAGCAAGAATGAAACCATTACGCATTACGTAGGAAAATTTCATTTGCCAATTAAAATGTTTGTAAAGTAGTTTTATATAATTTATTCAACTACAACAATAGACCTTTCTTAACAAATAATGTTATCCGTAGAAGACTTTAATTTATCCTTGAATACAATTTAGTACATAATTTTACTACCCACGTAAATGAAACTCCATAACACGTAACGTTTTCATGTTAGCTTCTCATTAAAGATATTGGTATACAAGATTAGCCTCGGGTCATAAATAATTCGCTAAGCACACTTTAACTGCCCATGTAATGATATCGTTTTAATATACACGTTTGCAGATATTCATCGATAGTGTATTTAAACCGAGAACCCTTGTAAAGTTTATAAATGCCGAGGGACGGAAAACAGATAAATACGAGTACATCATGCTTGAAAATTCTTTACAACTTTAAAATATAAAAAAATACCTCCTGGTTTTCGAATATCCCTATAATAAGGTAAACATTTTTTGAGTTTTCCAATCAACTTCTAATACATCAAGTGACTGGGACAGCTTTTCCACGCCGTTTAGTGCCAAAGTTTGTAGCACCGAGTAACCTAGTGCTATACCATTAACTAGATTGATATTATGTGAAGACTATTTTAAAGAAAACTGGGTTAAAAAGGTCTTATATTTTGAATGTTGGCGAAGTATCCTATTTGGCAGTCATTTTCAAGTAGGCAATGACGTTATGAAGCATGCAATCCGTTCATTCAAAATTAGTTTTTCTTTGTGCCAAAGCTTTTTTTTAACATTAGCGTTATTTTAGTGAGAAAATCGTTGGATTAAATTAAACAGTATTTTGGTACTATTGGGACATGTGTGCGGTGAACGAAAATGGATCGTGACCGAGAAGGGGTTGGGCGCATTTTGGAAGTACCTGGATATTCCGATTTTGTTTGAAAACATAGTAATGTTTAACATTTCCAAGCAATTTTTCGATTCGATTACGCCGATACCGAGAGATTTTTCTGCTTTTGGCGAAGTGAAAATTGTATAGGTACATGTAGTTCCACTATACTCGTGTATAGTACGGGTATATAAGTTGAATGTGTAAAAAAATACATATTTCGTGAATACATTTGGTGGTCGACTTTTTTACTCTTCCGCAGAGGTCATACATAGCCTGGTGTGTTTTAGGCGTGAAAAAAATCGAAAAGACTCCTTTGAAACACCAAAGCTTTTCATCTAGATCCGCGTTATTACATTTGAATAAAATAGCAATATTTAGAAAAGAAAAAAAGGTTTATGTCTTTTGAGAAAAAACGGGTTCTTTTAACATTGATAAATGGCAAAATACTTACAAAAGTTTCATTCCTTTTAACTATGATTCATTTAGGCTGGATTCAGTGTTGAGAGAAATCTTCAGAGGCGAAGAGAGGAGGGGGTGGGAAATGCAGAAGACTCGAAGCAAGATTCCACCACGCTAACTTTTCATGTAGTCTGTCCGCATGAACGGGTCTGCATCCGTACTTATTGGTGCATGGATAGAACGTACTATACGTACAACGGTATAGTGTCTGTAAGATATTTATACGCTCGTGTTACAATGTTATATTTCTATTAGTAGGCAATTCCAATATCTAAAATAATATGTTAACATTTGATTTACTGCATTTAGTCAATATCTCAAGTTATAAACTGCCATTACGATTAGTGAATTTAACAAAAAATTGTTGTGCTATTTGAAATACAAAATATTGTGAAATTTGTATTAATAATCGGAGTTTTTTTTTACCATTTTGTAAAAAATCTTGCCTCAAGGGCGCTTAAAAATTATTTTTGATACTTTGTTAATTTTATGGGTTTAATTAATCAATAAAATGGTTTCATTGATTTGTCACACTGAATTGATAAAGGAAAGTCAACACTATTGAATTTACTGAAGCAAGAACTAATAATCCACAAAAGTTTCAGTATTTTTGAAACAATTCATAACAATTGTGTAAATTTTCACTTTTGTCAAAACGTTGTAACAAATTCCACCTTTCAATCAAAAACCAAAAATACCACGAAGTACCCTAAAATATAAAGTAAAAAAAATATATATATATGTGTTACCATACACCTCAATAAAGTTCGTAATTAAATTTCGTGACATGATATATTCGCCATCGAATGTTTGTAAAATTATCAACTTAATAATAATAATAATTGGATGATTTGTATAGCGCCGTTTTTATGAAAAATCACCTCAAGGGCGCTGTACAAATATTTATTAACTAATTATGTACAAACAGATACAGAAAACCTGGCAGGTCGCTTCAGATGAACACAGTTTTATTAGAAAATTTATTTATTGAGATGATAGTTTTACATGGTTATTTGTTGCTCCTTTTCTATTGATGTTACATTTATTAGAAGATTGGTGGCACAAGAAGAGTTGGTATTTATTGAAATACTTAAGTATGTAAGTATATATAAATTTTAGGACTCGAAAATATCCATAAAATTACCTTAAAAAGCGTAAGAAGCTTGTAATAAATATTAACATTTTTATTTTTTTTTATTTTACACTTTATTTATTTTACGGTTATTTACACTGTTGCGTGAATTTTTTAATTTTTTTAAAATTTTATTTATTTAATGACTTTAGGTAAGTAGTAACCGGCTAGCCCAGCTAAGCAATTTACAGGTGAATTTCTTCAATTTATGGATACGATTGTTAAGATGTGTTTTAAGTTTAGTTCTGAATTCTGTTGAGTCTTTGATAATTCTTAAGTCATGCGGCAGTTCATTCCAGGCTTTAGGTCCTGACACTCCGAAAGCACGATCACTGAACTTAGTATTAGGTGTGCGCTTTGGTTCCTTCAACCTGCCGATAGCTGATGACGCTGCTGGCCTAAGGGTGGACTGCCATGGGTTGATATTTTCGGGAATACACAGTTCTGATAAGTAAGCCGGAGCCATTCCGTTAAGTGACTTAAATACCATCCGGCGGAGCTTGAACTGGATTCTTTCAGGACATTTGAGCCAGTGGAGATTTTTGAGATGCTCTGAAATGTGAGAATATTTAAATACGCCGGTGATAAGTCTTGCTGCAGAGTTGAATACTGATTGCGATTTGTTAATTTGGTATTTGGGGAGACTCGCATATATTCCGTTGCAGTAATCTAGACGTAACACAACGTACGAATTGACAAGCAGTTTAGTTGCCTCTGTTGGCAGGTTTCTCCGTACTGCCTTTATTTGCCTCAATTGAAAGAACCCTTAAAATGGAACCCTTAAAACTTAACATGGAAGCTTCTGGTGGATGATAATTGAAGCAAAATTGTTAAAAAATTATTACTCACAGGTACAGGAATAGGCAAATTGCACAGAACTGTCACCCAAATATCAGAAATACGGTAGTTAAAATCCAAGTGGTGACAAAACCTATTTTTTGGTTTCTAATAAGTTACATATTTAGCTAGGTACTTATTAAAACAAATAATAAAAATTAAAATTTTCTTAAATGCACGGGGACGAGTAAAAAAATTCTAAGAAATAAAATTCTTAAACGAGTGAAAGTTTGATCTAATTCCTTTCGTCATAGCTACACAGATGTCGCAGATAGTTTTTGCTAACTGCTTCGTCTAAATATCTTGAGCCGACAGCTGTCTCGCCTGCGTAGGCAGGAATGTCTCCCAAATCTAATCAGCCGGAGAAGGAGCTATTCCGATTTGACGTTCTCTCCTAATTCGATTAGAAAGCCTTTCGGATAGTATAAAGAAAATTGCCAGAAGATATGGTATTAGTGATTGAAGCAAGTGAATCTTATTAGAACAACCCTTAAACATACACGGATTTACCATTCACAAAATTAAACAAACTCCTACTCCTACCCCTACTCCTACTCCTACTCCTACTCCTACTCCTACTCTTACTCCTACTCCTACTCCTACTCCTACTCCTACTCCTACTCCTACTCCTACTCCTACTCCTACTCCTACTCCTACTCCTACTCCTACTCCTACTCCTACTCCTACTCCTACTCCTACTCCTACTCCTACTCCTACTCCTACCCCTACTTCTACTCCTACTCCTACTCCTACTCCTACTCAAATAATTAAGTTCATTAATAAACTCAATTTCATTTTTCGGTGTTATATTGCATCATCATCATCATTATTACAGTAGTGGTTTAAAATAAATATACATTTTTTTAAATTAAAATATTATGTAACGAAATTAGAGATAAATATTAATAACATAGCCGGAATTTTTTTTTTTTAATTAACGAAAGCTTTCAAATAAAGGGCTTTGGCATCTTGTATTCTTAACTATTTTCAGTTCCTAATGCTATTTTCATCATGAGCTAAGAATCGTTGATATATTAATACAGATTTTCAAAAGCAGATTTCTCATATGGTTTACAAGAAAAAAATCACTATAGTAACTCATCGATATTGTCGATGCAGTCAGTAACTGCTAGTTTTTAACAACAAAATCTTAAGACGTATGAAATGCTTCCTTTTAGGTGAAATAAGGGGGAGAGAGATTATTTATTAATTTTAAATAAAAATAATATTATTGCGCAATATGATAAACATAATGTTTTAAAGATAAAAATATTTTATCAATTTTCGGAATAACTTATTGAAGCTTTCAAACCTCAATGTAATATATTTTTATTCATTGAACATAATATTAACAACTCCCAAATCGAAATACGAAACCAAAAGAGAGAAAAGAAAAAGATAACGGTAGCAGCTGGGATTCGAACCCAGGACCTCATGGTCTATCCGGGACCTGCGCTGTATGCCAACTGAGCTACGGTTATTTTACGTATGTCTACGTATGTTTTACAATAAATGTCTTTTTAAAAACAGTATTTTTATTGTATTGCCTAATAACATTACCATTATTAAATCCCTCCCCCTTTTAACTCTACTACTGTTTATGCGAGTGTTGAAGTAACCTCAAAAAGCCTTACTCGTTGCGATCATAGTTGTTTATTTTTTCAACAGATCGCATTACAGATACAGTTTTTTTTTTTATATTACCCTTTTTATTTTGCCTTTATGGTAAACATTTTGAGTGAAAGTATATACCTTTTTTTAGACGATGGGTTTCGATGTTGCGTTAATAAAGTTATCAAACATTTAAATTTCTATCAAAATGCGTTCATAGAGACACGTTAACCAAAATCATGATTTGTTCAATACCCTCCCAAAGGGGTATCAGTTTCAATTAAAAGAGGTATATCCTATGAAATCCATTAGTTGATATTAATTATTCACACCAAGAGCGGCACATATTTGCACTATGTGTACAAGTAAATATATTCACACACGAGAGCGGTAAAAAAAATACTACCAAGCGTAAATAAATGTAAAATAGCGAAGGGAAAACTGTTTACTTCGCAACAAATCTGTGGAATAAAAATGTCGGATTTAAAGAAGTTGCACATTTTGCATCCAACGTTTCAGCTGATGGCTCCATACACTATTCATGTGAGATTTGAATTCGGAATGGACAAACGGTTATTTTCTACACTTCCTTTGCTCAGCCCGAACGTACATCCGAATCAAAGGCCCCCTTTTCGACGTTTAGTTTTGCACTCCCAACGTAATTTTGTGAAATACACCCCTTTGAGAATACGTCCTCCATTCTGAGTTACGTATAGCCGCACAGATACATATTTTTGAGCTTGTGTTTCTTCTGTACACACCTGTAATGCGATGGTTAAATGATCTTTTGAAATGTGCACTATAGCACGTTTAGCATTAAACTGCTTTGGGAGGTTCTCAAAGAAAGTTCTTGACACAGAAACAAAAGAGCTATTCTTAAGCGCCAAGATAGAAACAGTGAAGCAAAATATGTGTATAGGGTTATTGCTGTGTACTTGATGCTAAATATTGAAGTACGTAAAACAGTAGAAATATTAAAATCACAAAGTTCATGTATATACATAGTGTCGGTTCTTAGCCATCACGAAGGTGGAAAAAAGTGAAAAAAAAGTCTAATAAATTATCTAGATAACAGAATACTCCTCTATTGAAGATGATGGAAGTATCTTTCCCTGAATCTTTAATATTTTCGTGATTCTTTTGAGTTTATTATTATTGCTTTGTTCATATTAGCGATAGGAAATGACTCGTTTTGTTAAGAATGGGAGTCACGGTACCAGCTCAATATTTTCGTACGACTCTGAAGTAAGACTCAATTGAATGACAGCTCATTTATGCGTTTATTAAGAGCCGGTGGTGACTCCCACGACTCCCAGCTCATACGAGTCCCAGTTTATACCCCAGTTCATACTACTCCTAGTTTATATGACTCTTAGCTCCTACGACTACCAACTCCCAGTGTATAGTCCAACGCTAATATTAATTGGTATTAAATTGGGTAGTACAATATTTGCGCACACTTTGAAAATCATCATTGAAAATCATCGTTCAAAACAATTACGCGGTAAAACGATTTGTTCAGTCCTTAACAGAATAATTTATTTTCATTTGCGGGTGATTGAAAAACATCACAAACAATACTATTCTTTTTCATGCGGATACCAATCAATCAAATAGTAAGAAAAAAACGCATCACCGACTCAGATTTGATTTCATGGAACCAGACACCTAAATACTTAACTAGAGGTTAGATTAGAGATCAGGGGCGCTATTCCCGTTCTTTTTAAGGAAGATTCCTTAACTTTTTCCTTAGGGTTAAAGCCTTCTTACTTAACTGCGGTTCCGGTTCTCTCGGATGACAGCTATCAGCAGAATTCAACGAGCGACATTTATCAAAAATGTCAATATCTGCGATGTTTAACAAGAGAATACATCAATATTAAGTATGTTACCAATTACGTTATTATTTACTTTAAACATATTTAGTTAGTAAACATTATATAGTGTTAGGAATGCGTCAGTGTTAGGAAAGTGAGGGAAAAGAGGGAAGGATGATGACGAAAATCCCCACGAGGGAACCCGGTGTTACAGGGGGAAAAGAGGGTCCATGCTCCAACATGGCTTAGCTCAGCTTGGTACAACATAATGATTCTCATTATCAAAGTCAAATGGGTCGGCCGCAGCCTTAGAGTGGGTATCTACTCTACTTAATTGACGAGACGGCGTGCTTTCAACTCAGAATTTATTTGTAACAAAACATGGACATAGAAGTTATATGCGGGTTTCATCACGAAGGTGGCATCTACACTGTTTTAGACAATTCTTTCTCTCTGAAGGAGCTCTAACCGGACAGGTTAATGGGGGAAGACACACGTGTACAGCACACATAATAAGAAGGAAGTTGGTAGCAGCTTACATGGATAGCTGGTGGTCAAGCGACGCCGTCAGCAAGCCGGAGTCTATGTGGCCAGCGTCCAAAGTACACAGGTATTAAACATTTCCATAACAATTAAGGAGACACCATTCCAGGTGTTTACAAGGGGTAGTATGGTAACTTTCTGCTATAGGCCCAAGCCCGTGTGCAGTTGATGTTTCAATGTCTCGAATCGGCTGATGCATTAATAAACGGCTGCGTCCTCAAAAGAAGCACGCAGTTGATCGCTCTGTGTCTGAATTACGAGTGTGTCATGGCGGGCCTCGCTTAATGGAACCAAGCCGTTCCACACGGTCGGAAATTATCTGTTCCGCTTGACTTATTGGTTGATTAACAAAGATGGCTAGCGGGATCTCACCGGATTGGTTGATTATGGTGATCTCCGGCGAGATGTACTGTTATTGGTTGTGGCGTATCGTTTTGCAAACGAGAGGCTAGAAGTAACCCAGTAGCAAGAAGTATTACTAGGATCTTATATTTGTTACATAATAATAGATATTGACATGCTTGACAATTCACGTCAAGCGCGGCATTGAAGAGAGTCGGTACGACCGGCCGAGTCCAATGAATTCGATTCCGAAGGCGGTGGACTCACTCCGAGTTCGCAAATCCGGATTCACTCGTTTTGAACTCGCACTCAAGGAACGGGAAAGGTTTTAGATTGGAGTCAGAAACGAAAAGCGTCCCTATTCATTAGTGTAATATGAACGATTTTTGATTCCGGAACGGCGGAACTATGCGGACCGAAAGGAATGAAGATCGAGTCCGAGGAATCGAGTCCATGTGGCTAAACTCGGAATTGGAACCGAGTTTTTAAAATAAGTGGAATAACGCACCTCTTCGGTCAGCACAAATTCAAATGTCACTTTTAGAACTAGAAACAAAAAAGGCCATTACACTAATTTGTATCCTGACAAAGGAACCATTAGTTTAGGAACATATTGATATTTATTTATATAGATATTTTTTTTGTCTTAAATTTGTAATTTTATCTGCTTTTATAATTATTATTTCCGCTATGATGATGATAATAGATGGAATTAACTAGTTTATTCGTTAGCCGTTGTCGTACCTACCTGTTAACTTATTTAAAAAAAGTGTAATTACATATTATAAAACTAAGTTACCAAGAAAGATATTTTTCTGTTGAAAAATGCAGAAATTTACTCTCCACGGCAATTGTTTTTAGTTAGATAGTTAAATATTTAACTCCGTGGTTTAAAATAGTCACCAGGAGGCCAATTCCCGTTATTTTTAAGGAAGATTCCTTACGTTTTTCCTTAGGGTTAATACTTCTTGATTAACTGCGGAATTTCGGTGAGACATAGTAAAAAGATCCTGAATAGATTGTCAAGAGATTATTTGAAAACACAAATTGAAGAAATATCTTCAACTGACATGAGATTTTGAACTAAAACTTTTAAAAACAATTACATTATATTATAATTAATATTAATACATTTTTATTTTATTTTTAAATATCATAAATAAGCCTTCTAACGAAGAATCACGTTTTATAAAAAGGTACCTACCAAACATGTTCCTAAACTAATGGTTCCCGTGTCAGGATACAAAGTACATTTAAAATAACATTTAACCTAATTTTTTTTTTTTTAAATATTTGGTCTTACCCACTAATTAATTAAATAAAATAATTAATTATTTAAAAAGTGGTTTGAAGCAAATGATTTTCTTTATTTAAATAAGAAAATAATTCCTCAGAGTGAATTTGGGTAAATTGAGGATGTAACTTTTAATAATTTAATTTAATATGATGCCATAAAGTGATTTTATTTTAATTAAATTTTACCTTATTTTTTTTGTGTCACTAAGTAGTTGGCCGTATGTATTTATTATTATTTTTTTAACGCTTAGCCGAATTGAGGTTTTACAACAATCGCACACAAAATAAGGTTTGTAATACAGGGTTGACTCTAGATCGTCCAGACTCTGATCTAGATCGATCAAGATTTCAATACCGTATTGTTGGAAACTTGACATCCATTATTTGGTGAAGTTTATGTTGAGAAATTTACAGAACTACTGTTTATATATATAAGAAGTGATTAATGCAGTTTTGCCGTGAATTTCCCTAAAGTCATGTTAACAGGCGCAATACGAGCGGCGAATATTTTCCAGCGAACATTCTGCCTCGTTAAAGGAGCAGCTAATTCGTGTTAATGGTCGCTTATAGCTGAACAAAAAGTGAAATGTATACACTTTAAATGTTGTGAGGCAGAAATAATTTTCATGGAATGATAGTTAAGGCAGCGCAAAGTGTGGAACATCCATTAACAAAATGCCTCTCCTTGAAAGCCTTAAGGAAACACTAACTACAGGGAAACTCGTAAACACTTGCCCCCATTTCGCTGAAGTGAAACCAGTTTAAATTTGAGATCAAACCTTGTTTCAGACCTCACAATTGGTGCTCAAATACAATGGGTACCGCAGAAAGTCATAAAAAAGCGGTGTTGTGGTTGCTGGCAATGAGAGCACCGAACCTTTTACGTAATTATTAAGTAGTTTGGATTCTTTTTTATATTGTGACACCGTTTTAACCCTTGAAGACATTTACTAATAGTTGTTTCAGAAAATGGCAATTTACAAATTAAAACAAAACACTTTCAATTCAATATTTTTAAATTTATTTTATCAATAACTTTTTATTAATATTTTTATTAATAACTTGTTGAAGCTTATAAACCTCATTGTAATATATTATTAATCATTGAATATAATATTAGCACCACTCAAAATGAAGCATGAAACCGAACAGACACAGAAAAGAAAAAGATAATGGTAGCAGATGGGACTCGAATCCAGAACCCCATGGTCTAATCCACTGCGCTACAGCCACCCCAATCCGAAGTTGAATTGAAATATAATACCGATAAAAATTACTTTCACTAAAGCCGCGGGTAAGAGTTCAAAGAGGTGGGGGTAGGGGTAGGTGTGGGTGTAGGGGTATGGGTAGGGGTGGGGGTAGGGGTAGGGGTAAGGTTAGGGTAGGGGTAGGGATAGGGGTAGGGTAAGGCGTAACACATCACATCCCCAAAACTCTTCTCCCAACAATTCATAACCGTATGCAACGGTGCGTGCGTTCGCTAGTATTCCAATATTTTAGATTTTTCATTCAAGTTATAGGCATGAGTAAACTAGCTGTTTTTAATTAGTATAGAATTATAGCGCTATAAAAAAAATAATACGTTAAGAAGATTATCATTCTGAAAATGCATAATAACTGTTTCGTGGACGGGTGGAGGACTTTTTTTATTAGGAGACTTTTGTCTCGAATTATGTTACACAAAAAATCGTGTTTTATTTTGAGATATGGTTTTATTTACAGAGGCAATTTAAAGTGCTAGCTAGGTGCGTGGAATGCAGACCATTAGAAAACAATTTATATAAAATAATTCATCTGAAAGGTGTCCAAAACATAAGTTTTCTTTAAAAGCTTTTCTCCCAAACACCCGGTGCGAGCAGTAGGTTTTGTCTGTCCCGCGGTTTGGATGTAAGGATGGGCGTTTACTTTCAGATAAATTATCATTTACAAAACAAAGCCCGCGTACAAGAAATTCCCGACGCCCTGAATGTTTTAAAATGAATTCCTCGTTTTGGGAGTCATGAATTTTACCGGTGGTTTATTTTGATTGAAAAAGTTTGCGTGAAAAACACGAGGTCGGGAGGATAAAGTACCACCAACCTCTGAACACCGACTTATTGCTTCTTTCCCGTCCAGAATCTTAGGTAAATTATTTGGTAATCTGATCATGAAATCTCTCGAACACTCTGAAACTCTCAACTTATCTTCCTGCGAAATTTTTAGTTAATATTGGACTTCTCATTTTCCATGTAAACATAATTATGCATCTGAACGTGTAGATAATATCAGGAAGAAAATGTTTTAATAACTTTTTATGTCTAATTTATTTTTAGATTCGAGTGGTTATTAATAATAATCATAGGATGCTGTATAGCGCCGTTTTTGTGGAAAATCACTTCAAGGACTTTTAGGTAATTTTATTTGAAATTATCTTTTACGTTTTGGTAGCATTATTACTACCTTTTAACATTTCTATTTTTGAGGCTGACAATTTTTATTAGAACGACAAATAAAAAGCGCACGAAAGTTTAAAAATCGTTCGTTGGCCTTCCACACGACTGCTTTGCCCAATACTAACTGAAGCCACCGCGTCGAACGGTTCGACCGTCCGGTCGTCCTTTCCTAAAGTACCAACTATGCCAAACTACGGTCAAACCTTTCGACGCGGTAGCTTTAGTGGGTATTGGGCAAACCGGTTATGTGAAGGCCATTTATTACTGCTTTCTGCATTAGTTGCCAAGTACATGAAATGTTAAAAACTGACTAAAATCATTTACTTAAATATCAAATCATTATTTGTACCGGTTGCACGTTTACATTATTTGACAATTCGCGCCTCAAAGCTACAAAAACGGAAGATACGAATATGTACATTTTGCTCACTCAAGACTCATCGCCATGAATTGACTATTTCTATTACGGTATTTCACGGTTTAACCACACCTTTCAAGATAAAATAAAATATCTATGTCGTAAAATGTCTCAGATGACTATAATTTTATGGTACTGAGCGTAAAACCAATATGGAGTGAATCCAATAGTATGGAGAATACTGTTTCTTAACCTTGTGGATTGCGTGACTAAAAAGGTGCCGTAAAAAGACTCTTAACCTAAATAGAATACACAATCTTATTCCACACAAAGAGATAATCGATACTAAAAAATGAATGATGTTTCACGCGAAAATAATTCACTGATTAAATGTTCCCATAAGGTGGGAATGGTATCTTCGTGTCAGTTTTCAAGACTTTTCTGCGATAATTCAATGGGCCACACGAAAGCTTGTACTATGAAAAGCAATTACATTTAGACCTAAAAATAAAAAGTATTTCGTAAATTATGTATGAAAAAATGATCGTATGGTTTCGATAATATATCTGTATTCAGTATGAAGAGAAAAGAAAAGTGTAAATGTTTAAAAACATTATTATTTTTCGCTTAATCTACGACGTGCAAAGTTTTGTTAATCTCTCAATCCCTTTGGGATTTGATCTATTTTGCGCGATTGCAATTTTAGTTTTTGTAAGACTACTACTATGCCTTGTATGTGGGGGTATTAAGATTATACGAGTATATGAAATTTTTTGGAGGTACTCGTAAATAGATTTTTTTTAAAAATCATTTATGTTATTTTTAAATCGTATTATATACTACGAGAAAAAACATGAACATGTTTATAAATTTGAGTTTTTTTTTTGTCAAATAGTCATTCTCTAATAGACTGTTCAGAATTCAAAATTCGTACTGTGTTAAGAAAATGTACTATGGGAAAAGTAAGGTATTTATATTTTTTCTTAGAAAGAGGAAGGAAGAAATTCTCCCATCATTTCTTAAGGAGTTTTTATAGTTAAATTTCGCAAAACTCGAATATTCCGGTTTTCTTTATACCTCTTTTTCCACAACAAAATACATAGGAAGTAAATGAAAATTAGAAAGAAGAGTTTTATTTTCGTTTTTTATAACGTTTGATATAATGCCATGAAGTTTTATTGAGTTAAAAGTTATGACCCGTTCCCATGAATTTATCCTTATTTTGCCCTCATTTACAGTGGGTCTTCTGTTTATGGGAATTTAGATAAATATATTTAGATATATCTTTTAACCCTTCGGCACTAGTGCATAGTCGGCAGACCCGTTAAATACACGCCCGACAATCGTACATGACTGAAGATAACTGCATGAAAACTGGTTGTTTTAACGGGACGATCCAGGGTTCAATAACTCGACCGTGAAACAATTCGCTGGCCTTGAATTTTCCACCTGCTATATGAATCTGTTGAAAAGCCAGGTCTACTTCTGTTTTTTCTTAATATTTCTATCAGAACAGCATCCCTATAAATTACCCAAAGGGAAACCTCAAGATTTCAACGGAGATCACTAAATCGATAACAATAACAAACAAAAAAAAACTTTATAAAAAAATGGTAATGAAAGATGAAAAAATAGTTTTAATTGTTTATGTACATATTCGTAAAAAGCATTTACTTTGTTGCTTGCCACGATTTTATTATAAACACATACATTTGTTTTAAGCCACTTAAATTGAACACTTTGATCTACCGATTTCGGAAGAACCCTTTCTTCTTCAGGACCATATTAAAACTAATATAAGATAAGTGAAGAAAAGTTGGATATATACAAGGTTCCACGCCATTGAAATTGATTTTTAAAAATTCTATTATTAGTAAGTAGTAGAAGTATAGAATAAGAACATGTTTAATATAAATAATATTATTAACCCCTCGAGTCTTTTTGAGAATAAATGAGTATTCTTCTTAACCTTTCCCTTACGGTGCTAAAATAAAAACTAAATTTAGGTTTCGGGTAGTCAGTACACGATCAAAAATTAGCGATTTTAAATCGAAAAAATAAGAACATTCAGAGCTAAACCCCTTAATTAATTATAATTAAAGCCAAAAATTATAATAATTGGGATTTATTTGCTGAAAACATCAAAAAACATCTGGCAATGCTCGCGGAACGGGCAGGGGTCCACTCTGGTTGTAAGCCCGAGAGCTACTTCAGACTGAGAACATTGAGCTCCTCGCGCTTCCACAGTGAAATATGCAAGAGTGAGATGCTAATATAGTATCGCGCTTCCCGCACGCTCTTCACGTATCGTCGAGACCCAAGCTCGAGGCACTCACAGCGCTGATTTGCTGATGCGCATATACGCGAATTTGTTTCCGATGTTCGCAAAATACCTCCGATATACCCGATAATGCGTAAATATATTATGGAGGAATACCTAAAATATTAACCTTATATTTATTATATTTATAGAGATATTGATGGTTATTAGAAGCAACGTGTAGAAGATACCCATCATAGGGGTGGGGGTGTTAAATATGTATGGTAAATTTTTAAATAGCAATAAAAAGCGTGTTTTTTCTCTTTTTAACACAGTTTGAATCACAAACCTTACTATAGTATAGAATGAGATAACATGACTTTTATCGGACTGGGAGAAATATCTCCCAAAAAAAACTAGACGGGTTAAAATCACAAGCCATTGTCGATTTGACAACATTACAAAAAAATATTACGTTTATTGATTTAGGTAGGTAAGTTCCCCTAATTTTGCATAGTTGTCGCAATATTTTAGTAATGAAAATGGGGCGACATGACAATCAGTACCACAATTCACAACGTTTGTTGTATTTCAAACTCCAACATAATTGTTGATCATCAAATCAACGATCAAAAGCTGAAACGGACCGAGAATCATCGTTTAACGAAGTCCGTTCATTCGATATTTATCAAACATTTAAAGTGACGCTGATCGTCGATTGGATGGTCATCAAATGTGATAGAGTTTGCAATACCCTAACCTAAAGTAATTTAATTGGACAAATTAATGCGGTGCCTACGAAAGACATAAAAACGGTTAAGTATACTAAACTATATTTGAGAGAGCCTTTCTTGTTATGAAAAAGCGTACATTAGAACATTAGTTAACAATGATAGGCAATAATATTTCATAGCTAACCAATCAAAAACCGAATTACATTTTCCGAATTCTCCTTTCTTTAACAGGTTCGTTTATCGGTTCCATTTCAAAACCAATTACCGACCACCAATGGCGCTTGTGAAATATCTCCTGGCATAAATCATTTCGCCTGTTTATTTGTTTGGTCAGGTGTAACAATATTTTAGTACTTAATCCGCTTATTAAATCTAATTTATGCTCACCGCTGGAGGATTGAAACTGTGTTTGGGAACGGTGCATACAGAGTTCTGATTAATACTAATGGAAAACATGGGATTTATGCCGCTCATGCAGCGATTCTATAATATCGATATTTGTATATATTTTTTAAGTGGTGGCTGTCGAAGTTTTTCGATAGGATGATACTATAATGGAAATATAATTATTTTTAAATTTCATTAAAAATAAATATGACAAACGGACACATACAACAGGTAAAATACCGGTTTTGAATCGCTTATCGCAATTTTTCAAATATATCTTGAATACGCATTTGCATACATTCAAAAAGAAGAAAAACATTTTTGAAGGGATTACATTTTGTATAGAAGAAACGGATATGATTTGATTGCATCTGATAACCTTCTCGTTGCCACAAGGGAACAAAAATATTCAGCCTTATAATGATATGTGGGGTATCTTCGTGACCCCCTATGCTAAAGCAAGGTTTGTTTTGCATCTTTGCATATCGAAGGCACTAAGTTGCTTCCCAACCTTTCTCTATAACATCTCCTCCCTTTCCCCTCTTCATTCAGCCTCACAACATACCCTAAAAGGGGATGCCATGATATGACTGGCTACGACTATTTGGGACTTGTTTATGTAGACAGGTACTTAGTATAATTAATATAGGTATATTATAATTAATATACTTTTCAACTCCACACAGAAGGCCCTGAAGGAAATATTTTCCCTCTAGGTCAACTTTGGGGATGCTGTGTGGAGGGTCTTTTAGAGGATAGGAAGGAGTGAAACTGTGTCTTGAAGAGACCCATGTTGTAGGAGGCAGGAAACACAGAGGACGGCATATCATTCCACAGTCGAGTCGTAGAAGCCACCCGTTCTCATGTAACAAATGTCAACAGAGTGCAAATGTTGGGCGCGCGTTTGGCGTATTATATAGGTACTTGCAATAGATTACACACGTTAATATGACCAGTTAGTAGCTGAGTGGATAAATGCGTCGCGTTCACATCCAGACGTTGTTCAATTCCCCTGATTCAAGTCTTCCATCATTGACACAAAGAACATTTTCCGCTTATACGCTTATAATGATGGTTGATTTTTTCTCGCTGAAATGAATAGCTACAGTGATTTTTTACGATTAATAATAATAACATCATATTTATACATCGCAATTATATATTATTTCACTTTAAGCGCGCAAAATAAATTACTATTTATGTAGTTATAAGGAAACGCGTTATGACGTAAACACGGTTGTTATACCCACATCGGATGCATTAACGTAAGTGTAATATGCGCCACAATTATCAGCCTTGAGCAATGCAGGTTAATCTCCTTGAAGGCGTGCAGCCTTACCACCGTAGTCCTTGGCACTCCTGTGTATACTATACATACCCACGGTTTATGGGTAAAGCGGTATTTATTAAGTACTCACCTATTCACAGTAAATGCAAACGGTGGTACGCGAGCTACTGCAAGGTGGTTAATTTAGATACTATTTGTTACCCGAGAATATCACAACTAACCATCACGCCCGTTTCACGGGAATAGCAGGCATAGTGGACGGACCGCCAAACAACTCGATGTTAGCATACGCTTCCTGTTTCAATTCATACAACGTCTCATAGCAATGTTCTCTTCTGTTATTCCGACTTCTGATATGGCCCAACTCAAGTGTTTGATTCGAGGTGATAGTGCCATGTTCCTCCAGACGTCCCCAGCTTCTTCTTTCATTCATATTCGCGTCATATATTCTCATTTCACTCCTTTCTATAATCATTCAATCATGCCTAAACCATCTGAGCGTCCCTTTCTTAATCTTAGGCATTACGCTTACATCAATCAGCCTTGCATTCTTTACGAATTTCAAAATTTTTCAAAATGATCATACATGGTTTTACCACACATTCTCCTCATATATCTCATTTCTACTGCATTCAGTCTACTTTCATCCTTCCTCTGCCAGCTCCATGCCTCATACAGCAGGGTTGGTATCAACACTCCATTGTGTTTTTATTTTATTTACATTAATGCAAAAGCTTGCTAATTACTTTTGTAGTTTGTCAGCAGGTACATATTGACAACATGTATATAATATAATATTTTAAAAATTTACAAACTATATACATAATTACTTTTTTTTAATTTACAAACTGTATATATATATATAATATGATGATGGCAAATTAACAGGTCTAGAATTACATTTTTGATGATAGGTAACAGAAGCAAATACTCGTATATGGATTCATTGTAATCTATATACCTACATTTAGTAAGTAAAGGAGTACATCAGAGTGTAATAGTACATTTATGTTTAAAAAGGAAAATTAAAAAGAAGACAGAAAAAACAAGCAGTGTTAAGATACGTTAATACAATTGATTCAGATGTGTTAAAATAATAATAATAATATGTATCTTTATCGTAATTAAATGTATTCATTTTGTGTATAATAAAGTGTACAGCTGTTTATAAACTCTATACATAAAAAAGAAAATAGAATTTATTGTTACGCCTACATGCAAATTATTGTGCCCGGTTGAATGAGTTTGTACATACCGATATTGGTTCAAACTGGTACGAATTAGTTTGGAACACCCGCCTAGTCCCAAAATATAGTACACCACTACACACACAAGAATCTCTGAAAATGATTTGCCTATAACTTGACTTACATAGTTCAAAATGACCCGCACAAGGAAACCATATCGACGAACTTTTCAAATATAAAAGTTGAGCGAGAGTGTCTGCTAAAATTGGCTAAAATATGTATTACGGGTAACATTGTCTGGATTTGAAAACAATCTTTTTATATTTTTCCCAACACATCCATTAGTTCAGAATTTGAAAAAGTTCTCGCTCGTACGGATATTTAGCATGGAATTTATTTGTAAATATTTATTATTTTGGAACTAAAAAATGTCATTGCTATGGCAACACCAAACCACTGACTTTGTCTTTAAAATATGTTTTTCATATTCAATATTTTCACATATTCGCGATTGAAAGTTCATTTTAAAGAAACAAGGCAAATCATAATAATTTAAAAAAATATATATACATATTTTAATCTGTAAATTTGATTTCGGTTTAAAAAAAAATCTAAAATCATGGATATTTTAATACACAAAATTTCAGCAAATAAAAATAATCGCTTTTCAATATAATAATCTTCCTTGCAAAATGTTAAATATTAATTAGAAGTTTTCAGATAAAAATATCGTAGAACATCCTTCTTTTGGAAAGTTCCACTAATTTCTCAACATCGCTTGGTTTAAGTGAAATATGCCCTTGGACCATTGCGTTTTTAAACTTAGTTTGATTTTTCCAATGAGTAATCTTTATGCTGCCATTTAAAACCGTTTAAACGATCGCAGCGCCACCAATTTTTGTCTACTTTTAAATGTCGGACTATATACTCACAAAGTAAATTAAGTTGGTTTAGATTAATTTAGCTAGTACGGAAGAATTGTACATCGAAGCATAGTGAAACAACTCGGTGTCACCAACACAGTTAATCCTAATCGCCACTAAGTTGTGTACTTATCCCTTTTCATAGATTAGATTCCGATTAAGTGCTAAACTGTTACGAAGGAACAGTTTTTTGTAAGGTTAGCCATTTCTTTTTATCAGAATAGAAAACAATATTTATTTGTATCTACATCCAAAATTTTTCTAAGAAAGAAAAAGGTTCAAAACTTAAAAAAAATAATTATGAAATGATTACGGGTGGAATTTAGGGGAGGTAAGCAATCTGGTGTATTTTTGTGTAGTTGGTTTATGCCTTCCAACCTGCCTAGACGACTTTAATTTTATTACTTTTTTATGGTTAAAAATGAGTACTAAAGGATTTAAAAAAAATATTTTATTAATAATATGCATACATATGCGTAGTTGGCATAATTTTTTTTTGTGAATTTAATGGGTTAAAACTTCCACATAAAATTACAATCTTATGGATTCTTCTATTGTAAGTGATTTTTCTGATCCTTCGGCGAACATTCCTTGCTTGATATTCAGACAATTTTTTTTTATTATTCAAACATCAATTCGTTGCTTGCAATTGGCAAAAGCAAAGTTTTGACACACACTCCTTGCTTCATCCACATTCAAATATAAATATATGTATAAATATATTTGCAGGCACACACTCCTTGCCTCCTCCGTATTCAAACACATTTTTTCTCTTTTAATATTTTCTTTTTATTTATTCAAACATCGATTAGTTGCTTGCAAAGGGCAAAATCTAGATTCCTATTCTGGTTTTTTAAGGAAAATTCCTTATCCCTTTCCTTAGGCTTAAAGGCTTCTTGCTTATCTGCGGAATTTTAGAGAGACAATCTGTTAAGGATTTTAAAAAAATAATCATCAACAGATTGTTAAGAGATTATTTGATAAAATATTTCAATGTGTCACAAGGTTTTGAACCAGAGCTTTTTAAAATAATCACATTATATTATAAAGCATTTTAATCAATTTTTTTTTTTTTAAATAGCATAAGTACACTATCACTACGTATAAAAGTGACATTTGCCATCTATGCCGCCGCCTACCGTTGTGCATTGTTTTGTTTACCGTGCCGAAAATTTAAACATCTATAATATTACTACTTAATAATTATTATTGAGTTTTTCTCTTTTTAAAACTACGCTAAAATTGATATTTTTAACGAATATCGTACGCTGAATGACAGCTGACAGCTTTCATCCGAGAGAACCTAAACCGCAGTTAAGCAAGAAGTCTTTAAGCCCGAGGCTCAACAGGATAAGAACTTTTCCTTAAAATAACCGGAATAGGCCTCCATACTGATTTATTTGAATATTTTGATATTTGTGTTGTTTTTAAAAAGTAAATTTATATATCCAAAAAACATGGTTAGCATAATGCTTACAAAAAATTACGTAATCGGTTATTTATGAGACATGACAAAATTGCAACCAACAAAAAAAGAATCTTATGCTTCAAGTGTTAAAAAGAGACCTATAAAATTGTTAACCCAATATTATTTTTTGTGGCAAATGGCAAATATTAAAAACTCGTTAATTCTGTCCTTAAGTCAACGTTAAGTAATGTTAAGGACCTCTGGTGGAAGGTTGTATAGTATAAACAGGGTGTAAGTGTGTAGTGTGTATGAATTCCACGTCGCTAATGAAGCGTGCAGTCTTTCCCTTCTCGGCTGTTCGCTCCGTCATTGGACAAGCCTGCCTTCGGGGTCTTGGGTCAACCCCTTAACTCTGCAGTCTAACGTGGATTTAGGAAATAGGATATTTTTGGAATTTGTGGAGGTATACTCGTACATTATATTAATGTCAAATATGTCTGGGTTTGTTTGCATTTTGGTTTAGACTTAATTATGTACGTCTCTCTGTGGGCTCCTGGAATATTGGTAATTAGTGACTACGATTACCATAATGACTTTTTTTTTAAATTTAATGTAAATCAAATTTAATAATGTTATTATTAAGTTCTGCAAGTATTTTTAGTTTTTTATTATTGTGACAGCTATTTCGGCGTTTAATCCACATTGTGACGACTTAGTTATATGATTTTATTTACTCCCACGCCAGTCTAATTTGAACGGGTTTTTAAAAGTAATAATGATTTACTATCGATAAAACCGATTTAGTTAGAAAACAATAAAAATTCTGATTTCTGGGAGGTTTTCACATTGATAATGTGTTTCCTCGTATTCAACTGAAAATGTTTACTAAATTGATTTATTTAAATGTGTTATATTGTTTTGATAATGTGAATATACTGAGAAGCGGTGATATATAATTTTCCTTACTTTATTAGTTAGTGTTATATTAGGATCATCGTTCGTTTATTAATTAGTAAATTGTTCAAGTAAATTTAATCTAAGACCCTTTCTTTCTATATGTAAGGGTTTAGGCTCGTTGTTGTCGTCAGAAAATGTTGTGACCGATATTTGGGAGAAATAGTGAATTTTGAATAGGACACAGGTTTCTCCATGCACAAATAGTAGAGCAACATATATTTTGATTCACAGTTTATTACGAAAATTATAAGAATACGAAATAAATTGTTTGTTTATTCAAATTTCTTTTTTGAAGGTAAAATAATGTAAATGAATTAAATAATATACTTCGTATACACCACAGATATCTGCAAGTTTCGAAAGCGATGCTTTCTTCATCAGGAGTATATACAATACTAAAAATAATAATGTCTAATATAATATTTATATTTTTCAGTAACATTTTTGATTAATTACTTACCTACGAGTACTTTAATCAATTTAGTTTTGTTTGTCTATTCTTACATTATTGTTCTAATTTTTATCCTTTGTGTTATTATTTAGTTATTATCATCAAAGTGAATACTAATTGTTTGAAGAAATTATTAAAGAAAGGATATTTATAATATTTAAGTATGTGTAATAATCTGATGTACAAATAGATGTGTCTGAAGTATGTTGTGCTTAAAACCTGCCTGTTGTAGTTATTTGATTTTACATTAATGCGTTTATTACATGCAATCAATCTTTACATTTAACATTTTTTTAGAAACCCTCTGCCAAATTTGTTTGAATTGTGAAAGTGCCCTTATTATTATATTTTTATTATTAGTTTTCATGAAATGGCGTGATAACTAATTAAAAAAATATTGTAATCATTGAAGAAGATAATATTAATAAATCCTAAATGAAACACGAAACCGAAAAAAAACACAGAAAATAACTAACTAACTAACTAACTAACCATCACGCCGTTTCCCCGCAGGGGTAGGCAGAGAGGACGGACCGCCAAACAACTCGATCTTGGCATACACTTCTTGCTTCATTCACTTTCATACAACGTCTCATACATTCTCTTCTGTTATTCCGACTTTTGACGTGCCACGTCTTCCTTGGACGTCCCCGGCTTCTTCTTCCATTCACATTCGCGTCATATATTCTCCTTACACTCCTTTCTTCATTCATTCGCTCTACATGCCCAAACCATCTAAGCGTCCCTTTCTTAATCTTGCTCACTACGCTTACATCAGCCTTGCATTCTTTACGAATCTCAACATTTTTCACACGATGATACATGGTTTTACCACACATTCGTCTGAGAGATCTCATTTCTACAGCATTCAGTCTACTTTCATCCTTCCTCTGCCAGTTCCATGCCTCACTGCCATACATCAAGGTTGGTATCAGCACTCCATTGTGGACTGCTAGCTTCGCTTCCTTGGACAACTTTTGTTTGCGCCAACCGCGTTCAGTCCTCCGTTAATGGAGTTTCCTGCATTCACCCTTCTTTCAATATCCCTATCAGTCTTTCCATCTCTCGTAAACATACTTCTCCGTAAATACACAAACTCATCGACCTGCTCCAAGTATTCATCATTCACAACTATATTACATACTGTTTTCGTACTCTCTCTTCAAACACCATGACTTTAGACTTACTTACATTCATCATTAGCTCATTTTTCATACATACTTCGTTCATCCTAGATACGAGGGACTGTAGATCTTCTATACTATTAGCAATCAGCACCGCATCATCAGCATACAACAGGCAACAAACTTGCAGACTACTCATTTTTGCGCCCAAGCCCACCTCTTTCAATTCTTGCATACAATTATCCATGAATAGATTGAATAACCACGGTGACATTACGCAGCCTTGCTTAACACCTTTTGTGATGTCAAACCACCCCGTAAAATCACCGTTTGCCCTAACACATGCAACGCTTCCCTCGTACAGAGATGCGATTGCCTGTATAAGATTTGTATTCACTCCATACTTGGACAACACCTTCCATAACTTTTTTCTGTCAACTCGGTCGTATGCTTTTTGTAGATCTACAAAAGCACAGAAAAGTTTCTGGTTTTTTGCCATAAACTTCTCTGTGAGCATACGCAGCGAGAAAATCTGATCCATGCATCCCCTTCCGCTCATAAATGCACCTTGCACATCCAATATTTTATCCTTTGTTTTCATTTGTACCCTTTCAATCAATATCCTACCATACAGCTTTCCAACTGAACTTAGCAGGCTAATAGCCCTGTGATTTCCACATTCCATGCGTGACCCTTTACCTTTGTATAGAGGCATGATCACAGCCCTTCTCCAATCTAATGGGGTGTAACCCTCCTCTAAACACTGGTTAAAAAGTTTGCATAACCATGTGAGAATTATACAGGCTATCTCCTTTAAAGTATTCAGCAGCAATATTATCGAAACCAACAGCCTTACCATTCTTCATACATTTAATTAATCTTTTAATTTCATCCATGCTGATTTTGGGAACATTCACGCCATCGTCATTCATACCTGACTCGCCACTGGAATCACTATCACTCGGGTTGCTTTCGAAGACCTCTTCAAAGTATTTCATCCATCTCTCTTTTATATCTTTCTCATTCGTCAGCATTTTTCCATCTTTCGATTTTATCACTTTCACACATCCGCTTTCTGGACCATTCCGGGACCTTTTGACTTCCTTCCAAAACAGTTTAATGTTTTCTTGGAAGTGGTTTGTCATTTTGATCCCCTCGTCCTCTTCCAGGCGTTTCTTTCGTTCTTTCACTCCAGCACGTACTCTTTTCTTGCATCCCTTATAAACTTCTTTTGCTCTATCCCTCTCTTCGCTAGAAGCACTGCCAGTCGCTATCAGACATAACCACGCTTTCTTCTTCTCTGAGACCAGTGCTTTAATCTCATCATCCCACCATGCATCACCTTTCTTCCTACCTTGCGTACTTATCCCACATACCTCTCTAGCAGATTCACAAAGGCTCACTTTTATGTGATCCCATGTTTCGTCTATGCTCAGACCGTTCATATCCTTATCATTCAATCTCATCTCTACACAATTTTCATACTTACTTCTTACATTATCGTTCTGCAGTTTTTCTATTCTGACTCTAGTTGGAGTCGATACCACTTTCACTTTAGAGCGCCAGCCGCGGAAGAGATTTACTCTCGACACAACCAGAAAATGGTCGGTTTCTACCTCAGCCCCTCTGAAAACTCTTGTGTCTGTGGTGACGGCTCGCAACCTAGAGTCAATTACCACAAAATCGATCATTGACCTTTCATTTCCTCTTTCCCACGTATATTGGTGGATACCTTTATGATTGAAGAAGGTATTCGATACAAAAAGGTTCCACTCTAAACATACTTCAAGCATTCTGTTACCATTATCATTTGTTCTTTTATCCCCAAATATACCTAAGGTTGACTCAAATCCATCCCGTCTAACTCCCACCCATCCATTTAAATCTCCTGCCATTATAATCCTTTCATTCATATTTTTTAATCTCATCACATCGCTCACACCACTCCAAAAATCATCTTTCACTTCATCGTTTTCAGAGTTGACAGGAGCATAGCATATTACTAAAAACACTCTTGTCAACCCGATTTTGAATCGGATCCACATTATTCTCGGACTTACACATTCATATTGCAACATACATTCTACCATTCTAGGAGACAGTAACGCTGCAACTCCTTGACACGCCCTCTCCGTATCTGGTCTCCCAGACCAGATTACGAGCGTATCACAATGTTGCATCGTACCGCTCCCCTTCCTCATACTCTCTGTTATACAGAGTACATCCAAACTTTTCCTTACCATCAAATAATATGTTAATATTATCTACTTCAATGATTTAATATTATGAGGTTTATAAACTTCAATAAGGTATTAAAAAATAATTGAATACTCTTTCTAGATTTGTAGAAAAGTCAATAGATGTCTCATATAAATAAAAATCGGATAGGTATTTCCGAGATACTATCCACACTGTAATTGTGTTTGGGAAGAACTTTGTAATTATCATATAGATAGAAGTAAATAATGTGGGATTTAAAATGGAGGATAATATTCAAAAGTCTTGAATTTGAGGTATGATATTAATGAATATGGCATAAAGTGAACTGGTCTCATTAGCTCAGTCGGTAGAGCGGTTGTCCCGGTAAGACAGAGGTCCTGGGTTCACCTTTTTATTTGCTGTGGTGTTTTTCGGTTTCGTGTTACATTTAAGATATGTTAATATTATCGTCTTCAATGATTAAATATTACAATAAGGTTTATATAGTTATTAAAAATAAATTGAATAAAAACTAATTTTGCTAACCCTTGAAACCGAAACCGCCCTCTTGCAGAACATAAAGAACCGGACCTGTGATATATTTCAAGAATTGCCTGAAAAAATATGAACTTTTCTAATATCCATATGCGTTTGACTCACTCATTTCATACACTTATACACAGTATCAATGTACGTATAGCATTCGATGCGGTAGGTAGGTACGTAGAATGTACATATATATCTATCCTATATACGTCATGTTAATCCTGTAGAAGGCGCTGGACCGGCGGTAAAGGATAATTTACGCTTCGAGTAATATAGTGTTCATAATGTGGTATGCTATGAATCATTGAAATATTATTTATGATATCGTCTTATGCGTATTAGTTAATACTTTGTATCCGTTGGGTTCTTACTAAAATACATAGTTATTGAAAACTTAAATACAATTTCGTCGACTTAAATCGCATAAATAACAAATTTCTTTCGAAGTTTTTAACACAATGGTTATTCAATGCGCAAATTCTCACAATATGCTCCCCAAAGTAAGATTTTAAATTAAATGAAACAATAAAAATTTGTTTTAGCCACTTTGTATTTTTAACGCCGACCGTTTTCGAAACAACCGTTTTATCATCAGGGCAAAATATATACTAAAAATTATTAAAAAATTACGGCAGAACATACATATTAGGTGTCACAGCGGGGGTGGCGGTGTGATTAGGGATTAGTAAAGAGTGGGGGAAGAGATAAATATTGAGGAAGGAATGAAAGGAAACACATTTAAAATGGGGCTGTAAGATAGTTTTTTTATTGTTATTAATAGAAGCATTGAGTAAGGGATTTCTAAATTATTTAAACGTTTACCTTTATTATTAAAGTGAAGAATAGTGATCGCTATATTTTTATCAAAACTATGATTGTTTGAAATAATATGATTAGCGAATTTGGAAAAAAATATTATTTTCAAGACATCTTACGTGTTCATCTGTTATAATTTTGTAACATTGTTTAGTACATATTTTGCCCTGATGATGGAATGGTTATTCTGAAACTTGTTGGCGTTAAAAATAAAAAGTGGTTTAAGCAAAGTTTGATTGTTTCATTTAATTATGTTGGATAAACACAAATAGATAAACACAAGTGATAGCTTCATACAATAGTATTAGATTTTAAAGTTAAAATTTTTATTTTTATAAACAATAATTATTAGCCTGAAACACTCATCCAAATTGAAAAAACCTTCCGAGAAAAGATAAATGTACAGGACTCGAACCTGCACCCTTCTGATTGCTGGTCAGATGCTCTACCGTTGAGCTACGTCGGCTTATCGCAAACCCGCCAAGTTAATCAATATATACTAGTGTTTCATTCAATAATTACTGTTTTTTATGACGTAGCTCAATGGTAGAGCATCTGACCGGCAATCAGAAGGGTGCAGGTTCGAGTCCTGTCGGCGACATTTATCTTTTCTCGGAAGATTTTTTCAATTTGGATGAGCCTTTTAGGCTAATAATTATTGTTTATAAAAATAATTGTTACCCTTTGCGCTATGCACAAAAATCTTGTCTTAAAAACTTTAGTTTATCAATTAATAAATTTAGATTTTTAGTTCATTCGAGAATTTTTTTGTGTATTATGGGGCGCAATGAATTTTTTTTTGCCTAAGAACCAGTGGGACCTCGTTTTCCTCAATATGGGTAAGTTGTGTGGTTTAAGGGTATGGAGATGCGAAGGAATGTTGGAAAATTCTTGGCTATTTCGGTCTGATCAATCAACACGATTAAAGTTATTTCGAGCAAAGTTTTCATTCTGAATGGTGGGCTTTGATTAGAACTATAGTAAAAGTATTTAGTACTTTGAAAGTTTCTGTAAATATATAAATGATTTTATTTTAATATGCAAAAAATCATGTTAAATCCATAAAAAATATTTGCCGACTTCGGGGTTCAAACCCGTGATCTCTGAATTCGTAGTCTTACCCGCTCGACTAAGGAGGTCCTCACAAGAAGATTTAATCTTGCACTTTAAGCCATCGTAAGAAAGAAATTTAAATATCCATCCGATTCAAGGCTCTTCCTCAATCCCTTATCGGGTTCGTTGACTCTGGGAATGCTAAAAAGGCTTCTACTTATATTCTAAATTCTAAGTGCGAACATGGGGATGCACTCAGCTCGTTGGGGGCTGCTGTAGCCTCTCCTCACCGCCCTCAGTCGCTTGAGAACAAATAATGAGCGGTCATTATTCTCCCGCTCGTGTGAGAAAGACAGGCCCAAGCTCAATCCACTCTACTCACTACATACTTTGAAATTACACAGATCCAAAGCAACACATTTACTTTTGCTAGCTTAATATTGGGCTTACTGGAATATACAAATCCTCTGATTATGGGCCTGGGGATTAAAATAGATTATATTCGTGTTGTTTTGGAAGCTATTGATGGCTTATTACTAACGAATTTAGCGACATCTAGAAAAACAATGAATAACGTGCTTGGTGCTAGATTAAAGTATGTAAGTAGACGTGTAGTGAATACTCCCTTGTTAATTTTTTTTTAGGCTGAGGAAAATAATCTCTCTCAGATGTCATCTTTTGGGGTAATATATGGAGGGTCTTTTTAAGGAAAGGAAAGAGAGGAAGTTCTGGGAAGGAAAAAGATACGGGGTGCGGGTAGGAATCTAGAAGTAGTGTGTCCAGGAGTGACGGACGTATTAATCCATCCCTCCCATTGCGGTGCAAGGCGACGAGTTGAGAGTACTGCTGGAGAGGTCAACTGATCTTCCCCAACCGGCCTCTTCCGATCCAGCCTACCACCCAGTTAGTGGGAAGACGCATCCGCCGCCAAAACCCGGAAAAAAAACTCATCCCATGAACCCGGGCACCTCTCCTAAGTCACTAAACGTTACCAACCACTTAGGGTGACCTATAGTAGAGTTGTTTAAAAGTGCTTATTAAAAGTGATGGAAGTACTTGTATTCTAAAGCGCCCAGAAGTCAGTCGTTATCAATTATCGATGGTTACGTCAATTTACGTCATTGATGCGATTGACAATTACTAATTGATAGTTTACAGAGGCAATTGACAATTGCAAATTCTCATTGACGGGGGAATGGTGGATATTTTGATTGAGCGCATTGATGAGCGCTATTGACGCAGCAGTTGATCGTTTCGATATGCCATTAAAAAACGTTCCGATTAAACGAGCCTTTCGGAACTTTTCATCTCGAATCGAGGATTTGTTGTACTTATAATTGCATTATATCACGATTGTCCAATTAAAAGTAAAATCAAAAGATTATCAATATGTTTGAACACTGCAGATAGTGTTTCAGCAGACGTTCACAAAGAAACAGAGGTGGACATTTGACGGATCTACTGAAGTTCCGTCAAGCACACTTCAATTGCAATTGCCAATGACGTAAATGCATTGACAATAGAGATTGACCGTCTATGGAGCGATTTATACGTCGTTCTGGTTAGTACATATTAATACAGATTTAGTGGAACTTTTCCATCGATTTATTGTAATATACGTTTAAGGTAAAAGAAATGGATAATGATGTTTTTTTTGGGAAAATAAAAATGTTAGAATCTTTGAGATTTAAAATAATGGAGTGAATAATATATAAAGACTTCCTCGCTGTAGATAAGCCCACTTAAATATACTGCCTTATTGAGTATGGTGACTTATTATTATTATTATTATGAGTATGAGTATGTGACTTATTATTATTATTATTATTATAAGTATGAGTATGTGACTTATTATTATTATTATTATTACTTACTTATTTACTTACTTAGTGACTGATCCATCCTTTTCATAGAGTACGTCAAAATAAGTTAAACATTACGTAAGTACCCACAGGTTCACACGGTAATTAATAATTTAGAACTTATTACCTACTTATTAGTAATTTTACAAGCCTAAATAATAAAAAAGTCAGTGTTAGCGGTTAGTATTAAAATATGTTGGATTAATTTCGAAATCTCTTTTTACGCTATACGTGCCCTGATGTATTGTCCATTTAAACATTCTTCATCCTTTATTTTGACTTGCGAATATCATCGTAATTCTTCAAGTAAAACTTCTATTCCAAATTACATGTTTTACGGCCTTCAATAAATAATCCCAAGTTATTTAACCAACTGGTTCTCAAAGTGTCAAGTCCCCCCCGTCCGCTTCTCCCCCCACCACGCTGCATCTCAAGGGCGTGCTGTAAGAAATTACTTCGCACACTCTGCTACCCTTCCCTCCCTTTATGGAAGCAAATACTACCCCCAGGAACAACCAAAAACTTAACGCACTTTCCTCCAGGCGTTTCTGTTCATCCTTTCTTAATTTTATTTATTTCAAGCAGTCTCCGAAGAACTTTTATGAACCCAGGCACTTTGATTCAAATTTGATGCCATAAGAAGTTTAAAAGAATCATCAGATGCTCGATTATTTTGATGAAGCGAGTTTCGCAAATATTGAGGAAGAAGGCTATGCTTTACAAGCTGAATAATTATTTAACTAAACCGTATTTCTTTCATTTTGTTTATATACCCTCTTCCATTATATTTTTAAGAAAAAAATTCTTCAAAAATATCGACCTTAAATTTCAAGAAAAACTGAGAAAATTTCGCTGATGAAAATGATTTTCTTGTTGAAAAGGTCTTTAGTATAACTGACTGCGTTTAATCTAAAGATATGACATGTAACATAGTAAGGTAATATATATAAACCATTTATTAAACAGAATTGTTTTGATTATTTTTATAAACAATAATTATTAGCCTGAAACACTCATCCAAATTGAAAAAAACCTTTCCGAGCAAAGATAAATGTCGCCGACAGGACTCGAACCTGCACCCTTCTGATATCCGGTCAGATGCTCTACCGTTGAGCTACGTCGGCTTATCGCAAACCCGCCAAGTTAATCAATATATACTAGGGTTTCATTCAATAATTACTGTTTTTATTATATTTTCACCTGTAAACAACCAACTTTACTAGGTTTTGCCTATTGCAGAGCTGCAATTGGTTATGAATAGTTGTGTATGTGTGTTAAAATGTGAATGAAGCAAGGAGTGTGTGTGTTGAAAATAATTTTTAAAACGAATATTGAGAAAAATATTTATACTCACCCTCCTACCCCTACTCCAACTCCTACTCCAACTCCTACTCCAACTCCTACTCCAACTCCTACTCCAACTCCTACTCCAACTCCTACTCCAACCCCTACTCCAACCCCTACTCCAACTCCTACTCCAACTCCTACTCCAACTCCTACTCCAACTCCTACTCCAACTCCTACTCCAACTCCTACTCCAACTCCTACTCCAACTCCTACTCCAACTCCTACTCCAACTCCTACTCCAACTCCTACTCCAACTCCTACTCCAATCTCTACTCCAACTCCTACTCCAACTCCTACTCCAACTCCTACTCCAACTCCTACTCCAACCTCTACTCCAACTCCTACTCCAACTCCTACTCCAACTCCTACTCCAACTCCTACTCCAACTCCTACTCCAACTCCTACTCCAACTCCTACTCCAACTCCTACTCCAACTCCTACTCCAACTCCTACTCCAACTCCTACTCCAACTCCTACCCAACTCCTACCCTACATCTACCCTACATCTACCCAACTCCTACCCTACATCTACGCAACTCCTACCCTACATCTTCCCAACTCCTACCCTACTCCAACTCCTACTCCAACTCCTACCCTACATCTACCTCGTAACTCCTACCCTACATCTACCCAACTCCTACTCCAACTCCTACTCCAACTCCTACCCTACATCTACTCCAACTCCTACCCTACATCTACCCAACTCCTACCCTACATCTACCCAACTCCTACCCTACATCTACCCAACTCCTACCCTACGACTACCACTATTAAGTATTTAAAGAAAATGAAAAGAAAAAAACCTTTCAATGTTAGCTTTATCTCGACAAATGGGGCCTAGGAATTTGTTGCCAAATTTTTAATTGCCCAAATCTCGTTGCGTAGGTGGCGACGCTCAGTTTGATACCCATATCGGCTACTTCTACCCCTTCCCCTACTCCTTCATCTACCCCTACCCCTATCCTTACCCTATATCTAACTTACTTCTACCCTATACCTACTCTACCACTACCCGTATTGAGTATTTATAGAAAAGAAACAAAAAAATGCTTTCAATATTAGCCTTTTCTCGCAAAAGAGCGCCAAGAATTGAATGCTCAAATTTTCACCGATATGCCCGGATCCGCTACGTCAATACGCGTATTTTGATACCAATATCAGATATATTACAAAAGAAATAGAATATCAAAATGAATTATTTTTAAAATATCCAGCTGTTTGATTTTCTGTGCTCCTGGGAGAAATCCATTAATTTATAATTTTATACGCAAGTTATTACCCATTTAGAAGCAACAAAAAAATAAATATATTATGTCAATCTCGAAACAGATCTACATGCTCTTCGGATTCTGTGTATTTTGTCCATTTAAAAAAAATGGCGCTATTCAAAATAAATATTTATTAAACAGCGATTTCAGTTTCTGCAACCTATTTCTCGTACGTTGAAAAGAATCAATTCATAATATCGATATATGTAGGTACCTTAGTATTTGTCGGAAAGTTTTCAGTACCTACCCAGTAATTATTTTCGAATAAATTCATCGGGAAAATGTGTTCTTTTCAGTTGCTACACTGTCTTTAAATGATGAGGGTCACTCAAATAGTTAGTACTAATTTTGAATAAAAAAAAACACGGAAAAAATACGTAAATTTTAATATCAAAATTAAAAACCGTCTGTTTTAAAATTTTTTTTTTTGAAATGTCATCGGTCGAGCATCCGCATTTCGAATTCACGAACGCCAGCGCTCTTTTCGTAATAATTATATTTTTATAATCATAAACGTAAGGAGAAATCGATAAAATTCATTACATCTTTAATTTAGAAACGTGACTCGGCGAAGCGAACGTTCGTTCCGACCTCCCGACTGATTTTCTGATAAAAAAACGGAAAATTAAATTTTTTATAATTAAACAGAAAATTAATTGATTATTTTTCTAGCGAACTTTTTGAGCGACCCTCCCTCACTAAAATGGCGGGTGCGAAACTCTAATGATTATTGAAAACGGCGCCAAATATCGCGAACAAATCGAACGAATCTTGCGGTTGAGAATAGAACCAACGCCGAACTCGAACGGATTTGATTTTTTTCTTACTGAATTAACGTTAGTTCTATTTCTTGCCGACAGATAGAAATCGTTCCGTATCGTCGATACAAAATTTTCAGTAGTTTCTGGACTATAGATCACATTTTTCCCCAGATTTTTACCCCACATTTTCAACATCATATACGACATCACAACATCATATGCGACATTCATTTTCAGACTTGGCCGGCTTATGGGACCCTTCCGGTGTTCTAAACTCTACGGGCGGTTAGGTCGACTTTCGCGAGACAGGACAGCTGCTGACATTCAAATTTGACCGAAAACGAACCTTAAGGTGTTTCGAATGGATAGGGCGCTTGGGTCGAATTTTGCTTGGCTAGCGAAGTCTGAAAATGGGGAAAGTTAGAGCATTAATATATATATATATATAAAACAATTATTTTTATAAACAATAATTATTAGCCTGAAACACTCATCCAAATTGAAAAAAACTTTCCGAGCAAAGATAAATGTCGCCGACAGGACTCGAACCTGCACCCTTCTGATGTCCGGTCAGATGCTCTACCGTTGAGCTACGTTAAGCAATTTTCACCAATAAAATGTAGACATAATTTGTCTCGACGCCATCTATTTGAGGGATTTAGCCGTTACAAGCCTCTCTCATACTAATAAAAAGTTGGTTGTTTACAGGTGAAAATATAATAAAAACAGTAATTATTGAATGGAACACTAGTATATATTGATTAACTTGGCGGGTTTGCGATAAGCCGACGTAGCTCAACGGTAGAGCATCTGACCGGACATCAGAAGGGTGCAGGTTCGAGTCCTGTCGGCGACATTTATCTTTGCTCGGAAAGGTTTATTTCAATTTGGATGAGTGTTTCAAGCTAATAATTATTGTTTATAAAAATAATTGGTATCCTTTGCGCTATGCACAAAAATCTTGTCTTAAGTTTTTAAGAACTTAAGTTTATCAATTAATAGATATAAAACAGGTTTTTTGGTTATTTTTTGCGTTTTTTCTTTAAAAAAAAACAAACCTGAAGACATACAAAAACTTGAAACTCAAATAAATAAAAATGGTGATTTTGCTTCTCCGGTGACTGAAATAGTTGTTCCTCATTGCAATTAAAGTAATAAAAAGTATTTTTCATTAATTTTGAGCATATCAAAAAAGTCGTGCTAATATGCACATTTAATCAACGTAATAAACAAATTCATCGTTATATTACAATGGTTTACACTAAATATTTATTATTAATTTTACAATTATTGACATTTAAAACCCCTTTTTTTATTCAAACAATAAACAAAACAATGATATTGTATTCCAACCTATAAAAATATGTAGTACATTCAAAATATTATTCTTGAACTCATCTTGTCGTCTACGCAAGATGTTTTGTTTTTAACCAAAACAAAACATTTTAGCAGGAGACGCGGCTTATGTCTTCAGTGATATTATATATGAATTATATTTTTACATAAATAATATTATGCTGATTTTGAATATATTAAATGTACCGTCTCTATTTCAATGACTACAGTTAAAACTCCCGTTGTGTATGCCTTGTTAGAAAAGTTATTTTCAAGGCTTAATGTCGTTTTCTTGATTCGCATTTATACAAAAAAGGAATTAAACGATTTATCAAAAGATACTGGAGAATATTATACTGGTATCGTGTATTATATCCGCGGTATTCCTCGTTAGGGACCGTCTGTATCTCAAATGCACGTGGATGCAAAGCTTTGTTCGATAATTGAACAATAAATTTGCACTCATTGAAACTATAAATGAACTTAAATCTTATACAGGTATTGTCTGTTCTGCTTCCACAGTATCGATGATACAGGCGGAATACGCAGTAGATATATTTTTTAAATCTAATATCATTTTGAACAATCAAAAGGCGAGACAGGGTTGTTTAATTTTATTTCTTTTCAATAACAACCAAATGCCCACCTTTTCAGTGAATTCATATTCACGTAAATTCATTATAAAAATAAAATTATTTAATTTTTTTAGTCCTTACGGGTTGACATACTTATCTTTGCAGGCGACAAATACACATTTTTTAGACTAAACAAAACTACAGAAGCAACGAACTCGTCTGAAAAAACTGTAGATCTGTTGTTTTTCCCGGTATATTTTTATATCACGTGAAACTTCACAGATTATACGTGTGGAACTATTTTCAGTTCCCAACGTCAAATTCATCTTGAGCTTTGGAGCTTTGAGATTTCTACCTAACTGTCGAATAAAAGGCAAGACGCCATTTTCATATGTCTCCAAAAAATTTCACCTCTTCAATAAGAAAAAAAGATTGTGAAAAGAGAGCAAAACTTGGTAGAAAAATATTATTAAGGCGGATAAATATTACACATCACATAAATTTGTTTTAAACACCTTTATTTAATAATTTTCGAAAAACTTCCGGATAATATTAAAACTGAAGAAGTTATTGTTCTTAAAACGACGCACCCTGTAGTTTGCATAGATTGATATTATATATTATTTAGAAGCCAACGATACTCAATATAGGCCCTGAGTAACGGGTACTTCTGAGATCAACGTCTAAACTTTCCCCAGGGTATCCCGGCGTTGCATACCTCAGATTCCGACACCACAACTAGCATATTGATACTGTACTGTACCTCAGTGGCGTGCATTTATCTATGACCAAAGGTAGGCAGTGTGCAGTTGTTCAAGTCCGCGTATGAATCGTGCATTGAATATTTGAAAATAGCTGTTTTATTTTCATTTTCCGCTGATTGTTGTGGTCAGCTGAATAAATGAGCATACGATTCCCTCACCAAATTCATGGAAAATCCACTTTTTTTTCTACATTATTTTCTTATGGTTCATTTTTATTAGGGTAGGCACAGCTTCTCAGCCTGGACAGGTACAGACTGTACAGACTGCACATAAATGTATTATTATGGACATTGGATTTCTCTTAATAATATTTATTTTGTTAGACGATTTTACGAGTCTTAAAAGTGAGGAAAAAGTAACTGGTTACTTTAAAAATAATAAATTGTAGCATTATGTATGAATGTCTCAAGAGAATTTCCTGTCCCGATCCTATCTTCCTCTTCCCCTCCTCCTTTAGTTCTTATTTTGTTTTTTTTTTGTAATAAAACATACTTACTTAACCACTTTTAGCATAAGAAACTTTGTTGGCTTACCTTTTGTGAAACTTCCTTCCTTCCTTCCTCCTTTCCTTCCTTTGTATATAAATCTGTACTAAAAGATGTTTGTTTCTTACAAATAAATAAATAAATATATTTAATTTTTTAGGCAATGCAAAGACTTTTCTGGTTTTACGGAAAATACAAAGAGCCTCCAATTGAAACCATTTGTACGAAAATCCAGCCATCACTTTTGATTAGCTTTGGGATTAACGGATAATTGACAGCCAGGAAACAAAATATCCGTAAGCCGAAATCGTGAATGGCTTCATAAAATAATACATTCATTTAACCATATAGACTCCACATGTAATCATTTGATGAAGCATATACTTAGTGAAAATAATTTATTATGGCCTAGAACATTGAAGCACATAATAAACATATATAATGTTAAAGGTGTTATAACTTATAATTTAACGATATAATGTTTGTGTAGTTCGTTTTTCAAACCAGTAATGTTTCGAGTAGTTTATTTTTCGCCTTTGTACTTCAACTACTTTGTACTATTACCATGTTTTATGTATGCTATGTGCATGTTAGGCGCTTTGGTTTCTTGGAATTCTTGCAAAAGTTTTTAATGTCTCTCATTCGTCTACTTCACTTGTGAGTTCAGTGCATTGAATTCTTCTAGGAAAATATGTATATACTTATTTTATTTTAATCTAGTGAATCTTCTCCATACTTATTCCATGTTTTTTTATATATAGTAAAATTGTCAACTCAAGCCAGGGCCTAGAAATTTTTGGGTAGCAGTCTTAACGATTTTTGTCAGGCTCTACGATAATAAGCTTTGAAGAATATCATTTAGTATTTCTAAAATCATGGACTCTAATAAAACCTTGTTCAGACATTGACTTGAATGTTCTCTCAAATGCATATTTTTGTCATTGCTTCATGTAATATGTATGTTCTATTCTTTATCTGTAGCTCTTATTTATCTCATTTCGTGATGTAAAAATAATTAAAATTGGGTTTCAGTCCTTCAAGGGTGTTGTTCATGTTCATTGTTTCAATAGATGGAGAAAGGGAAGGCGAATTTATACCAATATTAGTAAATAATTATTTTTCTTCAATTTCTCATAATTCAAAATATTTTGTAAAATTGCAGTAGTGTTCACTCATAGAAGAGGTGGAATGTTGAATGGCGGGAAGGCAATTTTAGAATTTCTACCAAAAACTAGACCACGGTAAGGAAGTTGCATGTGAATTACGTAAAAGGTTGGGTTATGTCCAATTTTCATTCAAATTTTACTATGGTGGTTTAGTAAAAAAAAAAAAAATAATTGCAAGAGGTCCGCGATTCCACCAAAAATTAAAACTTGCGCTACTGAAGTTAATTTTAAAATAATTTTACAAGGTAGAAAAACAGCTTTGTAGCTTTTCTTAGATTAGTTTTATATTAGATTAAAAACAAGGTTTATCGAATAAACTATCTTAGATTAAAAACAAGCTTTATTGAATATGGATGTACATATTAACAGTTGTCGAGGACTGCAAAAAGTTTCAGATTTTTGGTACCTACATTGAAATTAAGTAAAAGATGTGATCCAAATTAGTGCAATATAAAAAAAGAAAAAAAAACGTATTCTGATGAAGGTAGGTATTCTACGGGCTAAATGTAAAGAAATGTTAATTTTATTATTTTTTTGTATATGAATTTCTGGGGAGACGAGTTTTGACTTTCTCTTTGAATTCTATTGAAACCAAACAATTTTTTGTTTATAAAATAAAGAACACCGAAGTAAAGTTGGATAGGTTTTCTTTAAATCATTGGATCCTTTGAATCCAAATAATAAGCCTAGCTATGGATGAGATATAACCCATAATCCTCGCTGTTTACAATAAGCGCGATGGAATGCATTTTTTTTTCTTCATATATTTATTAGACATAATTAAGAACATTGTTTACATGGTTATAACAAAAGTGTATTTAAGTACTAATTTTTTAATTTATTTTTTAATAAATTATCCTTTTAGTTTCCCTTTTTCAAGTTTAATACCGCCCTAATTGAGAAATTCTCGTGGGAGGGAGTACTAGTATTTATTGTTCACATTTAATTTCTACAGTACTACCATGAACTTGATGTTCTGGTGTCTATACACTAATTTAAAAAATAAAATAAAATAAAAGGAAATTTTTAGAAATACAATATATCTATATAATGTATGCATATTAACATATATACATTTTTTCCAAGTGAACTTATAATATACACCTAATATTAGTTTCTTGTAAAATGTATTTTAAGTTTTTTCCTAAAAAAATCATAGTTTTTTCAACTTGTATATCTTTGGGAAGTTCGTTAAAACATTTTATGGCAGAATATGTGTAATGGTGTTGAGCTGTTGTTGTATTAAGTTTAGGGATTATTAATTGTCCTGTGGTTCTCGGCCTGGTGCTCAATGACTCTAATTTTAGATTTACTTTATGGATTTGAAGTAATGAATTTTTTTTGTATATTGTATTTAAATCTAAGACTTTAAATTCGTTGAATAACTTACAGGTAGAAAATAAGATGGTTTTTTTATAATTCTTTAATCAGTCTTTTTTGGATTATTTCCAATGGGGCTAAGTTAGTTTTAAATGCTCCTCCCCAGCCTATTATTCCATATTGTGCTAAAGCATAGTAAATCTTCAGTAGCATAGATTTTTGTAAAATATTTCTTAGTTTGAGGAATATATAGTATAGTTTTCGAATTCCTTTAATATTTTGCGCGATATGTTCTGTCCATTTTATGTGTTGATCTATTATTATTCCCAAATATTTTACATGATTCTTTTTTGTCAATGTAGAGCATTTGACACCAAGCATGTCATTTAAGTAAATAATGAACAGTATTTGTCCCAGAACTGTTCCTTGGGGGATTCCAAATTCTGAATAGGTGGGTTCGCTCAATATATTATTAATTTTTACGCGTTGGTGTCGTTTATGTAAATAACTTTTGAACCATTCTTTTACTGTTCCTTGAATTCCAATATTTTCTAATTTTTTGATTAGTTTGATTGATTACGTCTACGAGTATTTAATGAACATTTTAACACTTGGTTTTGAAATGTGAGAACTATGGGTAGAAAGTAAACACCAGGTATATATCACAACAGTGAGCGATATACATTGACCGGTCAGTGGCTGAGTTGGTAACGCACCAGGTGCGCACCCAGGCACCGTGAGTTCAATTCCTCGGCTGGTTAAGTCCTCCATCACAACACAAGCAACATCTTCGGCTTACTGTGATGATAGTAGGAGATTTTCAAATATTATAAAGTTATTCGTAACACGAGAAAATTTGCCTTTTTCAAAAAAATATTAGAGGTAAACATTATCGCAAAACAAAGTAAAAAAGCAATGCAGATATGCCATTTTCCCGTGCTGAGATAAAGTGAAACAGTGATAACAGTGAACGCCAGAATGCTACAAATTACGCAAAACAATGAGGCTTGTGTAATAACTTGTGTAAAAATTGTGGCAATTTTATTTGCCACAATGGTTATTGGTTAGATACTGTCATTATCAGTTATTATTTATTAATTACAAATATGTTAAATCTCAGAACGCCCATTTACTCGTACATGATACCGTTGCCCACGAAACAAACGGGCGTATCTCATATTCAGCGACTTTCTAGGAGAGCCAAAAAAAAAACGTTTTTTTGACGTATTCTTAAACATTTTATTACCAGTTTCGTTAATGGGATTTTAATTATGTATTTTTTATTACTCCATTAGCGAAATACGTAATAAAATGTATAATAATTCGCAAAAGAAAAACTGTTTTTTGGCGCTCCTGGAGAGTTGCTAAATATGAGATACGCCTGTTTGTGTTGTGGGCGAAGATGTTTCGTTTGGAAGGCATTCCAAAAACATCATTAATTTAAATAAATTAAAATAAATTATAAATTACAGATTTCATTAAAAATCATTTTTGTAATAAAAAATTAAAAAATATAACAATTTGACATCTTGTCTTATTTTTAGACCGCTAAAATTACATGCAATGCTCCATAGTTCATGATGGATCTAATGTTGAAGGTTGAAGAGAACTGCGTTGTTGTAGAAATTCCACGCAAAAAAATAGAATATTTAGAAATGTCAGATTTTTAAAAAAAATTTTGACCATACTCACCGGTTTTGTCATTCTAAAGAAATAATCAAACTCGATGTTAAAAAAATTTTAATCGAAAATTCTAAAACAATTGTTTATTTTCAGATAGGAAGAGTTTTAAATGATCAAAAGTTTTATAGTGGTAACCTCAAAGACATCATTACCAATTAGTCCAATTACTATCGATATTATTTAGTGGCTATTGGTAAGAGCGGTAATTTGTCTGCACACGATCAAAACGACCCAGAAAACATAACTATCAAACACTCCAGAAGAAAAGCCATTTGTAATGCAAAATTCTAATTTCTCATGGAAGCAATTGAGTATTGTGGTCCATTATTCAAAGTGTCAACCGCCGGCACATTCCCGATAATTTACGTCACAATATTTTAGAATTGACAAAGCCATTAAAATTAAGTTTCAGAAATCTGGTTCGGCAAACGGAGATCCTAGTCTCCGGATGGCGGACAAATCTGGATAGTCGTGAAAATCGTGGCAGCTTTATAACAGTACCATTCACACTATCCGGAACAGATATGATCCTTTGTAGTTTCCATTGAACTGCAACAACTAAATACGTTATTTTAATATTATTTTGAAAATTAAAAAAAAAAATTGTTAGGCAGTTACGAATAAGTAGTACTACCATCTTTATAGGCGGATAATGTTGCTTATGTAATGATGCAGCACAGGATTGAATCCGTGAAGCCTGAGTGAGAAACCGACGTTATGCACCACCCAGCCACTAACCGGTGGTAATGGAGAGAGAAGTGGCGTAGTAGGAATGATTTTATTTTATTTTTATTTTTTTATTGTATAGTATTAATTATATACAGTGGCAACTTATACCCGCTAAGCCACTGCAAGTAGCTTGTCAGCAGGAGTTTATTTCAACAATATAATATAATAAAACAATAAATTACAATCATCCTATAAATGTAGGGCAAAATTAGGATATAGAGGCGCATGCATGTTGTGATCAATGTACATAAGTTGGAAAAGAAAAATTAAAAACAAAAAAATAATGGAAAAAGCATTACAGTTTTAATTAAATCAGTTTATTGTTTTATTAAATGTGTCGAAGCGTAGACCCGGCTCCAAACAACACTTTTCGATTATTTTTTGGTTTGATTCTCTATGTGATGTAGATTTAGTGGTTTTCCGCTCATACCACTAGTTTCTGGACACCGTATATAATTAGTAACCTCGAGTATTTTCATTATAATTTTGATTACCCAACTATTATTACAGAAATTCACATAACTTAGCAGCTGTGGAAAGCAATAAAGAAATTGTCTGAAAGCTTACGCTCGCTAGACAACTTAGTTAACCCTCTTGTCCCGGTGCTGTCAAACCCAAACGATTAATGGATAACACGAAGAGATAATACGATAAGATTTACAAATTAGCCAATGGAAGCACTGAAGAAGAACGGGTTATTTAAGAACAAAATATTGGAAATGCGCAAAATTACAGGTGCACAGATCAGGCGCCGAGTTTCTCAAGCCGTCTTACTCGTCCGTCCACGAGTACAGTAATCACATAAAAAAAAATCGTAGGCATTTCTCATAAATTTTGTCACACATATAACGTAAATAAACAGAATGGCGAACATTATGAAAAAAAACGAAGGTCATCCTTGTAGAAGCAAATCGGAAAAAAAAAACATTGTTTCCTGATTTGAACATACTCGTGCACAGTACATTTTGCGGAGAAAGTCCCTCCCCTGCACACTATACATGTGAAGATTAATTATTAATAAACAACATAATTTCTATTGTGATATGAGTACGTAACACGTAACATTCTAATTAATAATTCGTTTCTAAAATGCACGATGAATTTATGCCGCAGTTCATAAAATAGTTGGTTGTGCAATATATGGCCTTCCAAGCAGTTGATTGGGGTTCGATTCGCGCCCGTGACAATATTTTTAATAAAAAAAGAATGAATCCACTTTTTAAATTATTTATTTTTACATTTAAAAATTCCAACTGTCAAACATTAGAACTTTCAGCTTTACAAATTTAACAATTATAATATCACGTGATTTTGCATGGGCTGCGCTAATTTAAAACAAAAGCCTTATACTTAATAAGTCGGGCTAGGTCCCATTGCATAATGTTCTACGTTCTACAACAAAAATCACAAGTCCCGGTGAAATTATCTCACAGTTCAGAAATGACGACTACCTAATTATAATCCAGGAACCCGATCGTATATATGATAATTAAGGCCGTAATGTCCTCTAAAGGGTTAATATCCTAATGACAGTCTGCCAGGTTACTAGCAAACCGGTAAACATGATAGTTTCCAATAATTCCGGTATAGATTACCAGATTGGATTGTGGTATAAAAAGCCGTGTTTATAGCGAGTTGGTTATTCGAACGTACTTTTGATAATGCTACGATCATTATCGATTGGTTTAAAAATAGGTAAATGATTATTGCCTCAAGAACACGTGTAATAATTATACGATAGAGAACCTCCGTTAATATTATATTGTTATATTAGGACTTGTTTGTTTTGTTGTTTGTAAAATTTTGTTGGTAAGTTCCTTTTAATTTAGGCGATAAGCTTTTGTAAATATGTTTTTATTTACAACTAGCTAGATGTGTTCCCGGCCTTGCTCGGGTTTAAAAATAAAATTAATACAGTTATGAAGTTGCGAATTCTTGCTTGTCTATTAATTGTTTTTGTGTTTAATTCGTAGAAATCCATTAAATTTTTTAATGGAAATCAAATTTAATAATAATAATAATAATAATAGTTGGATGACTTGTATAGCGCCGTTTTTGTGAAAAATAACCTCAAGGGCGCTGTAATAATGTTATTATTAAGTTCTGTAAGTATTTTTAGTTGTTATTATTGTGACAGCTGTTTCGGCGTTTAAGGTCATTTAAAAACTGACAGTTATATATATATATATAAATCCATTTTCAAACACTGTATGGACCGGCAGGTCTGAAAGTCACCGCGATAACAAAATAATGCAAAATGAACTTTGTTTACACCACTTTTATACAAATAAATAAATTTCTCTACATGTTTCGACAGCAATAAATAAAAAAAATATTTTTTTAAAATACTGTTTATATCAAATATTTTTCTAAATTATTTTCATAATAATATTAGTAATAATAATAATTTATTTTTTAATTCCTAATAAAAATTTGTTATTCAATGTTTTAAAATTATTTTTTATTGGCATTTTTTTATTAGTATTTTTGATTAATTACTTACCTACTTTAATTAATTATTGTTTATGTTTATAATTTGTATATTCTTAAATTATTATTCTAATTTTTATCATTTGTCTATACTTGAAATTATTTTTTAGCATTCATATATTCCTGAGGATGACAGCATTGCTGTCGAAACATGTGGAGATATTTATTTATTTTTATAAAAGTGGTGTGAACAAAGCACATTTTTAATTATTTAAATAATAATGACGACACAAAGTTACCAATCGTTTGAAAAAATTACTAAATAATGCATTCCTTTTTGTGGTTCTTTACCGATACAGCTGTAGCGACGTTTGCACGAAGTGTTTATAAAAACAAATAAGTCCGAAGAAAAAGGCATTGGAACGTATATACTATTGATAATTTCCAATGAATTGTTAGAGTATTGAATGAGCATAGGAAAAAATAACGGTACAATCCTACAATTATTCAATAAAGGAAAAAATGAAGTCATGATGTAGAGATGGTACAAAATGCAGTTATTTCAATTCTTCGACGTGAAAGATCTAAAGAAAACTCGACAGCTATTCCGTAGGCTGTATGCTGCTTGTATCCAATTCATAATTACTACCTTTTCGCACGGCAATTAAGGTAGGGACGGAAGATGGAAT